>CAUYQU010051359.1:0-51422 GCA_963574635.1 Cheracebus regulus | reverse complement strand
CTGCAGAGAGATCTGCTGTGTATCTGATGGGCTTCCCTTTGTGGGTAACCCGACCTTTCTCTCTTGACTGCCCTTAGCATTTTTTTCCTGCATTTCAACCCTGGTGAATCTGATGATTGTGTGCCTTGGGGTTGTTCTTCTCAAGGAGTATCTTTGTGGTGTTCTCTGTATAATACTGTATTTTTATGGTACGTTTTCTATGTTTACATACACAAATACTTAGCAGTGCATTAAAATTATCTGGAGTATACAGTACAGTAAAATAATGTGCAGGTATATAGCCTAGGAGAATTAGTAGTAGGCTATACCATCTAGGTTTGTGTAAGTGTACTCTGTGATATTCACAAAACAATGAAATAACACATTTCTTAGAACATACCACTGTCACTAAGTGAGGAAAGACTATATTTAACATGTGTAATTTTTCTTTTACCTTTTAGACACATGAAATATAGCAATTGTTTTAATGGCCTTAAATATTAACTGTATCATTTATGTTTTCTCTTGGTTCATTTTACCATAAATTTTTTTACATTATTAGCTTTATTTTACTACTCTTATTGCTTGCTAATTTTTAATTGAATGGCAAGCATTGTGAATTTTACTTTGGCAAGTAATGGATATTTTTGTATTTCTATACCTGTTATTGAGATTTTTCTGAGTTACAGCTAAGTTAGGGAAAACAGTTTGATTTTTTAGATACTGCTTTTAAAATTATTTTGCTGGAGACAGACTAGTGTTTGGACTGATCCATGGAAAACTTTAGCTAATATCATACGCAATGATAAATTAATAAATATTTTTGACCCAAGACTGAGAGCAAGGAAGAAATATTTATTAACACAATTTTATTTAACAATGTACTGGAGGCCATATCTAGAGCAATTAAGAAAAATTTAAAAAATCAATAAAAAACATAATAATCAGAAAGAATTAAATAAAATTGACTTTAAATTTCAAGGTTCACAATGATGGCATGAAAGCAAGTTCACTTCAATTTTCTGCTCCCAACTCCCTGTCACAAAAAAGCCCAAATGAATATACGGCAATTATATTATTACCAGCAATATCCCATACCTCAAATATGAGGTTGAGATAGTTACCAGGGAAACAGAGACGTGAAAAACTTCAAGCAGATGGTAAGAGAATAGGACTTGCATGTCTGCAATGCTTCTCTTCCTGATCTCTCTTGTAATACGTATGCAGAAAATATCCCAATTTACAGTTTCTATTTTGAAAAAAGTGAGATAGAGGTGGACAAACAACTTCCTCACCATATTGGGTTCCAGTACACATGGTGTGGTTGAGTCTTGCTTCCAATAAGTCCCACAGGCTTGACCTATGCCAGTCATCTCCCAGAGTTATTGATCATCCAGAGAAACTTGGCTACACAGTCCCGCTAACTTTACCAAGTCATGTTACTTTCTGGCCCACCAGGTAGTAGTTCTTGGGAGTCTTGCATCTACTACTTTTGCCTATTAACATCTAGGGCCTGAAGAAATAGATAAAATCTAACTTCTGTTCCTCTTCTGAGTCACCTGAACCCACAGGAAGTACTAGTAGCACTTGAAGAACAAAATATATATCCATGAGAACAATCAGAGAAAAAAGGGGAAAGCAAGACTACCTTGTCCAGTTCTGGAAACTGTACCCTGTAACATGGTCAAAGGAGATGTCAAATCTGAATGACTGGCAGCACCACAATATAGAAGGTTTGTTCCACAGATTCCCTACCACATACCCCTAGCCAGCCTTTCCACACTACTGAGATATCCCCTCTGGGGCTTCTCTTGTTCAGGATGAGAGGGTAGAATGGAGGCAAGCCTAGGCTTAGGGCATTATCTAGTGCTAAATAGGAGGCAGAAAAACAGTGAAAGAAAGAAAGAGAAGGAAAGAAGGAGAAAGAAAGAAGAGAGAGAAGGAAGGAAGGAAGGAAAGAAAGAAAGAAAGGAGAGAGAGAGGGAGGGAGGGAAGGAAGGAAAGAAGGAAGGAAAGAAGGAGAAAAGAAAAGAAAAAGAAGGAAAGAAACAAAGAGAAAAAGAAAATCAACAGAAACATTACAGAGAAGCTTTTAGCAAACATATCCAATGAAAACCAAAACCAGACAGATAAGACTGACATAAATAACTAATCTTTCAATGAAAAGACATAGACGCAATCCACAAGAAACAACAGAAAACATGGAACCATGACCTCCTTAAACAAAGAAAGGAACCAGTGACTCTCCCTGATAAGATGCCAATATGTGAATTCTGTAAACAATAATTGAAGATGATGATTTTAAAGGAACTCAGTGATCTTCCAGACAATAAAGAAAAACAATTCAGAAATTTATCAGATAATTTTGACAAATGGATTGAAAGAAGTAAAAAATATTAAATAAAAATATTGGAATTGATGCATTTGCTGAATAAAAAAATCATTACAGGTTCTCATCAGCAGGAGAAATCATAGAGAATAAAGAACCACTAAGCTCAAAGATGGTCTATTTGAAAACAGAGTCATAAAAGAAAAAAGAATGAAAAGGAACAAAGATCACTTATATGATATGGAAAATTGCCTCAAAAAGCCAAATTGCAGAATTATTGCTGTTTGAGAGAAAGTTGAACAAAAGCAATTGGTAGAAAGTTTATTCAAAAAAGAATAGCAGAAAACTTTTCAAAATGTGAGGAAGAGATAAATATCCAGGTGTGGGAAAGCTAAAAAAAAAACACCAAATATTTTTACCTGAAATAAGACTACCTCAAGACAAATAATACTCAAACTCTCAAAGGTTGAAAACAAAGAGATGTTCCTAAAAGCAGCAAGAGAAGAGAAGCAAATGACATATCAAGGAGCTTCAATTTGTCTAGCAATAAACTTTTTAACAGCAACCATATAGGCCAGGAGAAAGTAGGACAACATTTTTAAAATGCTGAAAGCAAAACATGACCATCCATGAATATTTTAACCAACAAAGCTATTTCTCAAATATGAAAGCAGAGATAAAATATTTTCCAAACAAAATTTGAGAGAATTCAGTCACCAGAAATATCTTACAAGAAATGCTAAAGAGCATTCTACAATTAGAAATTTTAAAAAATCCCACTAATGTGCAAAAAGAAAACATTTAAAGATATAAAACCCACTGGTAAAATTAAGTACACAGATTAAGTACACAATATTAGAGTATTAAATATTAATGCTCTAAATATTAATTAAAGAGTATTAAATATTAATACTCTAATATTGTAATTGTGGTATACAATCTACTCATAACTCTATGTGTGGTGTGCAACTGGTAAAATTAAGTACATAGATAAACCCACAATACTATAATACTGTAACTGGGGTGTGCAATCTACTCATAACTCTACTATGAAAGCCAAAGACAACTCTCAAAAAAATTAAATAACACCTGGATCAAGCCATTAAGAAATAGGCAATATAAAAATGTGTACATTGTCACAACATAAAGTCAAAATGTGAAGGATATGGAGTTAGAGTTTCTTTTCCTTTGTTTATATTCATTTTTTATGACCTAAGTTATCACTTCATTAAATAACTTGTTGTATCTATAAGATGTATCCTGTAAGCATGTGGTAATTACAATGTGAAAGCCTGTAATAAAATCATTTAAAATAGAGAGTAATGAATTTAAACATACTGTCAGATAAAATTACTTAATTCAAATAAGTACATTATGAAAAGAAGAGATTACTGACAAACCAACCAGAAAACAAGCAACAAAATCAAAGTAGTGAGTCCTTACTTATCAGTAATAACACAAAATGTAAATTGACTCCATTCTCCAATTAAAAAGCATATGGTGGCTGAATGGATAAAGAAGCAAGACCCAAATATATGCTGCCTACAAGAAATGCAGTTCACCTAAAAAGACAAATAGACTGAGAGTTCAGGGTTGGAAAAAAATATTCCATGAACCTGGAAATCCAGATAGGGCAGGAGTAGCTATACTTAATGAGATAAAATAGACTACTAATCAAATATTATATAAGAGATGAAAGTCACTATATAATAACAAATAGGTCAGTTCAGCAAGAGCATATAGTGATTATAAATATATAGCACTCAATCAGAAACAAAAAGGAAATACAACAGCTGAGATCACAAAAGTAAAAAGAATCATTAAAGACTATTTTGAACAACTGTATGCCAAAAATTGGAAAACCTAAAATAAATATATAAATTCCTGAATATGTACCTACTAAGATTGAACCATGAAGAAATAGAAGATCTCAAAATCCAATAATGAATAACAAGATTGAAGCTGTAATAAAAATTCACATATCAAAGGAAAGTCCAAGCTGAGCACCGTAGCTCATGCATTTTGAGCGGCTGAAGCAGGAGGATTGCTTGAGTTCAGGAGCTGTAGACCAGACTGGTCAACATAGTGCATATTTTCCTCTATTTAAAAAAAAATCTGTATCTATAGAGACAGAGATAGATAGATAGATAGATAGATAGATAGATAGATAGAGAAGGAAAGTCCAGGATCAGATACTTCACTGCCGAATTCTACAACACATTTAAAGACACCAATTATATTAAAAACAATTTTAAAAAATGAAATTAAAGAAGATGGAATACTTACAAACTTAATCTATGAGGCCAGCATTACCTTGATACCAAAATCAGCAAAGAACACAGTTATAAAAGGAAACTACAGACCAATATCATGATGAACATTAATGCAAAACTTTTCAACAACATACTAGCAAACAAATTCAATCCATTAAAAAGATCATTCACCACAACTAAATAGGATTTATCCCAGGGATTCAAGAATAGCTCAACATATGTAAATTAGTAAACATGATACATCACATTAACAGAACCAAGAAAAAGAAGATATAATCATTTTAATCGATGCTAAAAAGCATTCAATAAAATTCAACATTTATTTATAAGGGAAAAACAAACTGAGTATAGAAGCAGCATACTTCAAAATAATAAAGGCCATATATGATAAACTCACAACTAACATCATGCTGAACAGGCAAATATTGAAATTCTTTCCTATAATGTCTTAAACAAGACAAAGATGCCTACATTCACTACCTTTATTCAACATAATACTGGAAGCTTTAACCATAGCAATTACACAGTAGAAAGAAACAAACGGTATTGAATTAAAAAAAGAATTCAAATTAGCCTTGAAAATTAACATATAAAAATTCAACATATAAAATCAGTAACGCTACCAGGGAACAGTCCAAAAAAGAAACCAATCAAGTAATCCCATTTACAATATCTACAAATTGTATAAAATACCTAGGAATTAATTTAAGCAAAGAAGTAAAAAGTATATACAAGGAAAACTATAAAATACTAACATGAAATATTGAAGAGGACACACACAAAAATGAAGATATTCCATGTTCACAGATTGCAAGATTCAGTATTTTTAAAATGGTAATTCTACTCACAGCAAATTACAGATTTGATGCAATCTCTATCAAAATGCCAATGTCATTCCTCACAGAAACAGAGCAATCTTAAAATTTATGTGGAACCACAAAAAACCCCAAATTGTCAAAGCATTCTTCAGCAAAAAAGGATAAAGCTGAAGGTATCATACTACCTGACTTCAAAATATAGTACAAAAATATTGTAACAAAATCAGCATGGTCCTGGCATAAAAGTAGACAAAAGAACAGAATAGGGAACCCAGATATATATAAATCCATACTACGAATTTTTGACACAGGTTCCAAGACCATACATTGGGGAAAGAAGAATCTTTTCAATAAGTGGTTCTGAGAAAATTGAATAACCGTATGAGAAGAATAAAACTAGACCCTATGCTTCACCATATACAAAAATCAAATCAAAATGTATTCAGTCCTTAAATCTGAGACCTCAGGCCATGAAACTTGAGAAAACAAAAACACTGGTGAAATGTTCCAGAAAATTATTCTGGACAAAGATTGATTGTGTAAGTTCTCATAAACAAAACAAGAAAAGCAAAAAGAGGTAAGTGGAATTTTATCCAGCAAAAACAATTCTACACAGTGAAGAAAACAGTCAATAAAGAGCCAACCTACAGAGTGGAAGAAAATATTTGCGAATATCTATCTGATAGGAGATTAATAACCACATATATAAGGAGCTCAAACAACTCAATATTTTTTTTAAAAATCCAATTAAAAATCAGCAAAAGGTCTGAATAGTCATTTCTCAAAAGAAGACATGCAAATGGTCTATAGGTATATAGAAAATGCTCAACATCACTAATCATCAGAGAAATGCAAATAAAAATGACCGAGATGCTATCTCACCACTTTTAGATTGACTTTTACCAAAAAGACAGGGAATAATGAATGCTGGCAAGGATATGGAGAATTTACATTCTCACTGTTGGTGGGAATATAAATTAGTGCAGCCACTATGGAAACATGTATGGAAGTTCCTCAAAAAAACTAAAAATAGAACTACCCACAATTCTATTGCTGGGTATGTATCCAAAGGAAGAGCAATCAGCCCTCATATAGAGACCACTGGAGAGCAGACACAGTAGGGAGCAGTGTAGTGCAAGAAGCTCTGGTTCTGGTGCAGCTGGACAGTTTGAGTCCTCTGTCCAGCACCTGTTAGTGAGGTGGCCTCAGGCAAGTCATTTAACACTTCTGAAACTCATTTTCTCTTTTGTAAAATATAGAAGACAGAATTTAACAGGATGAGAAGGGTTTTTTTTTGGTATTTATAATATGCATAATATATAGTCTCCCACTCCATCAAAACAATTATTTAGTATTTATGACAACCTTATAGAAAATAACTACTGCGAATAACAAGAAAAACGATCTATGTGTAATTGAGTTTCTAAAGCATATTGCCTCCAAGTAAATGTCTTTCAGAATATAAACAAAGAAACAAGTAAAAAACACATTGAAAAAAATCTTCAGTTACTTTTAATCTACTAAAGACATTCATTTTAAAAAGTATTCACTTCTATTTATTACTAAGGCTGAAGTTACCAGTAGCAGTCCAAACAATAACGCAAAAGGAAAGGAAAGAAAATACAGCCCTTCTCTTTCTTGAGACTTTATTCAGCTTCCATTTCTAGATACACTGTAGGAAAGAGTCCATCTCTGTTTATCTTTAAAGTTATTGGCTATTTCTTGTTGACAGTTTAACAGATTCACTTAGAGGAACCTAACTAGACTGCTCTGTGACAGTATCAGCAGGCGTTCTCATTCCCAGTTCAAGCAATCTATAAACCCAGCATGAGAGATCATGATAAAAATCAGTTGTAAAACTCATACAGTGGGTGAAGTAGATAGTAACTCTGCATTTTTCATGAATTTTGAGAGGAAAAAATGGCACAGCAGTTAATCACAGCATGATAACTTCAAAATGACTTGCTGAAGGGTTCCCAAAAAAAGGTCCTAGTAAATCATTGAAGAGTATAGAGAACCGATTTGCTAAGCATAATTTAGCATGTTTTCTGCATAGGCTATTTATAAGTATGATGCTAATTCATTACCATTCTTATGAAAGGTCTAGATTCTATTCTTTCTTTGTAAGCTTCATTTAGTTGGTAGGGAAATTGTTCAATAATCTCAGGTATACTGGCAGAATTGGAGGAGGAAATCTATCCGCTTGAATCTCTTTTACTTTTTCTATAGAGGAAAATAACTACCATTTTTAAATTTGCACCTGTCCCTACACACACCTTGAGCTGGGCATTGGATTGGAATAAGAGTCCATACTTAGAATATTTGAATCTTTCTTTCATGGCTGACTCCCCTTTCCTTCACTCCAACTCTCTTGTCCTCCCAGATCAATGTAACCACTCAACAGGCTCACTTTGCCTGCTGCCTAGACTGAGCTGATTTATCCAGCTAGAGAAATTAAAATAGAGAAAGAGCTTAATTCACACAGAGCAGGCTGAAAGGAAAATTGGAGTTTTATTATTACTAAAATTAGTCTTCCCCCAAATTCAGAGACTGTATCATTTTGAGATTAATTTGGCAAGTAGCAGGCCAGGGAGTGAGCACAGCGGATTGCTCAGGTTGGAGATAAAATCAGAGGGAGTCAGAACTGTCCTCTTGTGTTCACTCAGATCGAGGGTCAGGGCCACCAAACCAGATGAGCCAGTTTATTGATTTGGAGAGGGGCAGCTAATCCATTGAGTGCAGGATCTGAAAAACATCTTGAGCATCAACCTTAGAGTTTAAGAGAGTGGTGTTAACCCTAGAAATAATTGGGGGGATTAACAGTCTTGTGGCCACCAGGTGCATGATTCCTAAGCCATAATTTTTAATCATGTGGCTAGTTTGTTAGTCCTCAAAGGCAGTCTTGTCCCCAGGCAACAAGAGAATCTATTTTCAGAAAGCTGTTAGCATCTTTGTCTCAAAGTTAAACTGTATGCTAAGTTTCTTGCAAAGTTCGTGTGGCCTATGCCCAGGGATGGACAAGGACAGTCTGGAGGTTAGAAGCAAGATGGAGTCAGTCAGTTCAGATCACTTTCACTGTCATAATATTCTGTTACAGCTTTTACAAATGCAATTTCATCAATGTTTTGGATACATGCATTTGTCTCTAATTCTTCAATTCTGTTTTTCTTGAGATAAGTCATGAGTAACTTTTGTCAATTAGAAAAGATAGTCTGACATACACAGCACTATTCCTTAACTGCTTATCCTAAGAAAAGCAAATAAGTGGGCCACTTCCAACACAGAAGCAGCTTGGAGGACATGATCACACAGAAATTACCGAGCCTAATTTTGTCATTGAAAAGTCATGCTCAATTCTTTTGCTATTATTCTCTGTTTTTAATTAAAAGTATACTTCTCCCATATGTAAAACATAAATATGTGTCAAAAAGTTTATTTAATTCTTTAAATAACTAGTGAGGAGCCATGGGCTCTTGGTCCCTTAAAGAGTCCCTGGAAAATCACTGACATGAGGCAGTTAGAAAAATGGCATAAAAACAGATTTAGTGTATATATACAAAAGCCTTCAAATGAAGACCTAACTTTCCAATTAATTATGAGGAAGCTTATATACCATCTTGAGGTTACAAAAAAAAATGGTGGAGCTTGGATTCTGGTAAAACAGGTTATGAGAGAGGGGAGAAGAGGAATTCTATTGAGGGACAATAAATGGTTCCTAGGGAAGAATGAATGGATATGGATCAGGAGCAGAAATTAACTTGTAAATCTGTTCTGTTGGGGATGTAAATGATCCTCAGAGACAGTCATCATAATTGTAAAAGGGTCTGGTCAGGTGTGGTTACCTCTTGGTCCTCTTTTACACAATAGGTAATGAGATAATAGGGAGGGGAAAAAACAATTGTTCTTCTAGGTGGGAAAACAGAGAAATTTCAACATCTGTGAGAAAGACATGGAGAAGTGGGGAGAAATCAGAGAACCTGAGATCCATCTTCAGTTCAGCATATTGAAATGTCATAATTTGCAGTATTGCTTTCTGAGTCACAACACTATTAAGCCAGTTAGGTAATTATGAGTTCATTGAAGGGCCCAGAAATTTGGGGGCAATATTCAAAGACATATTTGAATAAGATTTCTAGATTAGAAAAGAAACTAGTTAAAGGCCTGAATAACTATAAACCCACTGGGGGTTATCTTTTTTTCTAACAAAATTTATTTTAATTGGTCTCAAAACTAGAAGTTAACATATAACTTCAACAAGTGTAAGGCTTTCATTAATAGCAAATAACAGAATAAAATAATAATATATTATTTAGGTTTCCTAGAAACCTAAATAATCCTTACTGAGCTTGAATTTTTGAAGCAGTCCTTCAGTGGAGTATTGGGAGACATTCAACCTTCATCTGGTCTTATTTAAAAAGCTGCATCATCTTTACTACCTACTCTTTTCAGACTAATTACAGAGTTCAGATGGAATATTGACTAATATATATTTAAGAAACATCTATTTAGAATTTAAAATATTTTATTTCTCTTTTATTACTATGCAAATATACATACTTTATCATTTCATTTGGGTCACCATTTTAGAAAATGTACCTGTTATAGGCTGGGTGCGGTAGCTCAGGCCTATAATCCCAGCACTGTGGGAAGATGAGGCAGGTGGATCCCCTGAGGTCAGGAGTTCAAGACCAGCCTGGCCAACATAGTGAAACCCTGTCTCTTCTAAAAATACAAAAAGTTGGCTAAGCATGGTGGCACACACCTGTAATTCCAGCTACTAGGGAGGCTGAGGCAGGAGAATCACTTGAACCTGGGAGGTGGAGGTTCCAGTAAGCCAAGATCATGCCATTGCACTCCAGCCTGGGCAACAAGAGTGAAATTCCAGCTCAAAAAAAAAAATTTATCTGTTACGACAGAATATTACAGATAGGTAAATTATATTTAATATAAATGTTTATATGTGTGTGTGTGTCTATATATTTTTTTCATTCATACACATATGTATTTCTTACAGTTCTGGAAAGTGGGCATTCCAAGATCAAAGTGCTTGAATCTGGTGACAGCCTTCTTGCAATGTTTTTCCATGGCAGAAGGTAGAAGGATAAGAGAGGGCAAGAGCAAGAAGGGACTGAGCTAGGTTTTATAACAATCCACTCCCACAATAACAGCATTAATCCATTCATGAGGGAAGAGCCCTCATGATTTAAGCACCTTTATTTGATCCCATCTACCAAAACTAGAACTGGGGAGTAAGTTTGTAACACATGAACTTTGGGAGGACACATTAAAATCATGGTGATGTGCTAAGTAATTTAACCTATATTTCTGTGATAAACTAATTTTCTTTTATGTTGAAAAATGCAATCATCTTGTTATTTTGTATTTTCTTTTAATTTCTGAACTAACTCCTTGGATATGATTATTTAAACTACTAAATCATATGAACCTAAAGAATAAGGAAACTGAAGTCATTGTGTATAATTTTCTTACTTTTAAGATGGCAAAATGTAGACTCTAACAGATTGAGTTAGCTTTTCAAGGTCATAGAGTAAGGCTGATGACACCATGAATAAATGTAGTTTTGTTTTTGTTTTTTTAAACTCTTGTTACTGGTGTCAACTCTGAGTGGACTCCACAGTCCTCGATTCTTGTCTTCTTGAGAGAAAGAATTCAGCCAAGAGACAAAAGTGGATTTAAGGCAGCAAGGATGCAAAGAAAAATACACTTGAAAGAAACCAAGTGGGCAACTCAAAAGATTGAGTGCCCTACCTGACTGTTGGTTCAAGACTCTTAAATAATTACTATTTCCTGTTTGTTTATTCCATATCTTGTCCCCTCATCCTTCCTCTTAAGTGGGCTATTAGCTAATCACCACAAGCTTAATGACTTGCCAGTATCCAGGAGGAGCTGCATGCACCATTTGGTGGTTGAAGTTATGGTCATAGTCTCTTGGGGAAATTTTCCCTTACTAGTCTAGTGCACCCAGTGACCGGGTGGAAGGTCAAACGCCACCATTTTGACCCTTACTGTACACACCTATACATGTCCCCAAGGAAAGTCAAATTCCACCGTTTTGCCATTTACTACACATGCCTGGACATGTTTGCTCAATTATTAGGATCTTATTGGGAAGTTGTGGCCCACAATTAATGGCTTAACAATTGCATGACAGTCACCTGACATTATCTGGGGCCCTGTCCTGCCCTACTCATATCTGCCTGTCTACCTACTCTACTTCATGACAAACTTGAATCTGATTCACAGTTTTAAGTGCCATGCATCAGTTAACTAAAATTTCATATTCTCTGTGTACAATGTTATAATGGATGTTAATCGGAAAGTGGGATTTTCTTTAGAAAAAATAACTGCACAATTAACTTTTGGAGATTGATATTCTTAATTGTGCTACATATTTCAAAAGAGACAGTATGTTTTATAAAATACTGCTGAAGTTAAACGGCTTTCTATGACAAATAAATTTTGATCATACATGAAAATGTAACTGAATATTAAATTAACAAAAATTAAAATATAACATAGCTTTTATATCACTTTTCTTCTGCAAATACTATGTAATATGACTACATATTTAGTGAATGAACTTGAAATAATTACTGCATATTCAACTGAATTTCTGAGATATTTTGATTTAATTTTGGCAACTGGTATGAAGTAATGATTATTAATCGGTAATGAATTTCTGATACTCTTTTCACTAAAACTTTGGCAATGTTTTGTGTTGAATGAATATGTACCCTAAACTAGGAAGCTGGAGACATAAATTCAAGTTCTTCTCACAAGCCAGGGCCTGTTATATAATCGCTTGAACAATTTATTCAAATTCTCTCAACTGTAATTTTTTTATCAGTAAAATGAAGCTGTCGGATGAAAGGATACTTAATTCTTTCTAGAACTAACATTGTATAAGTTCCATAAGTGTTGCTGAAAAAGTAGTACTACATGGCTCACTGGCTTAGAATTTACTCAAGCAAAAAGAGTATCATTTTATTAAACTTGATGAAGGATCAATGATCAGCATAAACTTCAAACCACCCACAGATATTATAATTGCTTTGGAAGTCTTAGCCAATTAATATCACAGTTTTACAAAATGAAAGTATTTAAACTGTACTTCATGCAGAGGACTGTTAAAATCACAGCACATTTTATTTTTCACAGTTACCAAAGGAAACTTTTACAACTGACTATAGAAATAAAATTAACTTAATTAACACAGAATTTATTTCATTTCATTTCAGTCAGGTGAATTATATGTAAGTCATAGCAACTGAAGGCGTTATGTCACCATGAAATTTAAATACAATTGACTCAAACTTTAATTCATGTATTTTGGGAAATTGAGCAACCTGATTAACTATCTCCAGAGTCTTGTAATCGGGAGGTGAGGGGACACGGTATACCTATTTCAAGATTCTTATGTTTATTAAATTTGGAGTATTTCTGATATTTCAGGGTTTTTTATTTCATCCTTTCTATTCTATCCTTATATTAAATACAAATTTTGGGTAACAGTATGGTTATACATGACAATAAATTATAGGTGACTATTAAAATGTATTAACTCTTCCTCTTCAAATTGTTTGGCTATGACCCCATGGGTGATGTGTTCTCTGTTATGTGGTTTATTATTAAGCCACCTCATTCTAACTTGAGGTTTCCTTATTTTTTGCTAGCTCACATCTGATGTTTCTTCCTGATGTGTTGCTGGTAACTTTTTGCAAATATAAAATGTCAAATTGTCTCTTGAACAAACATAGCTTCTTCCAGAGGAAATACAGTGGTCAGATAGTAGACTAATTTTTTTTTGTCTTTACTAAACATGCATGCTATATGAGTATATGGTCATTTTCCTTAATTATTATATACTAAAATTATTATATACACATATAACATGTTTATTTAATATATAAAAAATATTACAATGAGAAAATTAGTGGAGAAAATAGGATATTGTAAAATATTTTTATTAAAATACTGTATTTTTCATAACTAAATAATTAGAAAATTACTTTCTGATAAAAAAATTAAATGTTAATTATAATCTTCTTACTAATGCTAAGTAATATTCATGGTATGAATTAGTACTTTAAAGATGAAAAATACATGTATTTTAAAAGATTTGTAATAGGAGTAGGGGTTTTCATTGTTTTTTCATATCTAGCCCTCAAAAGTATTTTGAAAAACTACTGGTAGCTCTACACATTTTTAAGATGCCATCTAAAATTTATTAATTTTACTATTTAAAAGGTGGTAATTTCTAAAACATTGCACATGTTATCACTTAAAAATAAAACGGTTACATTAGCTTTTGAATCTAAAAGATACTATTTAATACATACCATTATCCACATAGAAAAGCAAAATGAGGCTAGGTGTGGTAGCTCCTGCCTGTAATCCCAGCACTTTGGGAGGCCAAGGTGGGCAATCACTAGGTCAGGAGATCAAGACCATCCTGGCTGACATGGTGAAACCTCATCTCTACTAAAAATACCAAAAATTAGCCAGGCGTGGTGGCATGTGCCTGTAGTCCCAGCTACTCCAGGAGGCTGAGGCAGGAGAATCATTGAACCCAGGAGTTGGAGGTTGCAGTGAGCTGAGATCACATCACTGCACTCCAGCCTGGGCAACAGAGCTAGACTCCTTTCCAAAAAAATAGAAAAGTAGAATTAGACACAGGAACATGATACAGCTGGAGGCTGGGAGTTAACAATTAGGTAAATAAAAATGTAAGACATAATGAGTGTCTGAATGCAATGACAAATAAAATAGAAAAGGAGTACTGCACTATAAATATTTGAGAAATATAACTAATAGAGGGAGTCTTGAGAGAGAAGCAAATGGTGACTCAAGAAGTCTCTTCAACTAATTGGGAGCGTTAAAGGTTTAGTTTTAGTGAATGCAAAGAGTTTGCCTAAGCAAATTTTGGATTATAGACTGTAATGCTAATAGTAGAACTTCTATGAAAATATCCAACAGGAAGTTTTAAATTATCTCTGCCTAGAGATGGCAATTTAAGATGTCAGTCCCAACTTGCCTGTAAAAAAATTAATGCAATTGGAGGTGAAGTTGATTGTCAGCCTCAGAGGGAGATAACATTGGTGCTCTAGGTCTTTCTCAGTCATATTTTCATTAGTGTTGTCTGCAAAAGAAAGAGTAAATTCAAGAGCAAACAACTTTTAATCTGAGAATATCTGAGAATTATCCAAGGTAGCAACAATCAAAATAAGAAATCATGAAAAAACAACAAAATACCAACAAGTTTTTTTTAAAAAAGTCTTCAGGCTTAGAGATTATGGCTAGACCACTGGTTGTCAAATCTCACTGCACCTTAGAATTACCTGAAAGCTTTAAAAAATACAATGACAGGGATGTGCCAATAGAATCAGAAGATGCTGTGTATAAGACCAGTATGTATATAATAATATATATATATATATATACATATATTTAGCACACAGAAAGATGGGACTGAAATTGCCTATTAATATATATATATATATTATATATATATATATATATATAATATATATGTTATATATGTTCATTTTTATACTCTTTAATGTAAATTATATATATTCATTATATATATTTATTTAATATATAATTTAATATATTTATTTAATACTCTTTTACTTAAAAGTTATATGTTTTCAGATGCTTCATAAAGACTAAAAAATGTGAAAGACAGGCAGAATTACGTCTGCCTGTGGTTGGCAGAGATTCATGCCATCCTTTCAGTGTATGTTGAACAATATTTTCTATACAATGAGTAAAATGTTTTGCTTAAATACACACACATATATCACATACACACACATTTATTTCTGAAGTGAAAATTACAAAATCATGGACATCAATAACTGTCTAACACCTTTATTTTTATCCTGGAATATACATAAGTTATGAATATTGTGTTATTATTATAAGTATTATGATAGTGATTGATATCTTAGTATGAATGAATGAATATTAGCATCTTAATATATTAGTACATGCAGATTATAGTTTGTCAATGTTTTGAGTAATAGATATAATGTAGGATATGATCATTATAAATATTTGACAAACCATTAACTATAAAACTGGAATACATTCTTTGATATCATTTGAAAAAATGTCATCAAAGTGTTTGAAATATTTTAAAGAAACTAGAAAGGATTTTAAAATAACACTTCAATGAATCTTTGAACTAATTTTTAAAATTCAAAGGACTGTATAATCCAAGTTAATGCTGCTTGAAAGGTATAAGCTAAAATGTATATCAAAAATTAGATATAAAGTAATTTTCAGTATCATAAATTCAAAAATTGGACCTTATTGGGAAAAGGTCTAAAACTATATTATTTATCAAAATAACCAGATATATAATTAATGAAATAATTAAACATTGTGTTTAAATGGTAATTATTCAGAAAATTGCTCATCTGTATAATTTATTTGATGATATAAACTGTACTAAAAACATAGTATTTTAACTTGTTTTATTAAGCTAAATGAGATTTAGTTCTTCCTGTTTAGGTTTGGATATTAAGATGTAAAAATAAAAAATTATATTTATGTCCATGAAAGACTTTATAGCCTAATCTTGGGGAGTGAAGATATGGCCATCATTTCTGTACCTGCAGAGAAACAATCTGGTAGTTAAATGCAAAATCTACCTGGCATGACTAAAAATATATATATATTTTTTCCTTTCCATTCTTTTCTTTTTTTCTCTTTTTGAGATAGTGCTAACACAGTTGCCCAGCCTGGAGTGCAGTGGCATGATCTCAGTTCACTGCAAGATCTGCCTCCCAGGTTAAGCAATTCTTGTGCCTCAGCCTCTGGAGTATCTGAGATTACAGGCATAAGCCACCATGCCCAGCTAATTTTTGTATTTTTGATAGAGATGGGGTTTTGCCATGTTGTTCAGACTGATCTCAAATTCCTGGCCTCAGGTGATCTGCCCACCTCAGCCTCTTAAATTGTTGGGATTACAGGCATGAGCTACTACATCTGGTCTGCTTTTATATTATTATGCTTAGAGTATTATTTGTGATAGCTTCTCTCTTTATTTCATGTATTCTGGACTTTGTTTAATATTAACTATGATGTTTCTAACAGATTTTAAAGAACTCGTATTATTAAAAGTGGGAGATTCTTTAAAATCTTCCATTTCATCAAACTCTTATTATAATTAAGGAAACTAAGATGTGGTGAGGCTGTGACTTTTCTGGAGTTAAGGAGCAAAACAGAGTGGTGGACTAACCTAGATTTGCCATTGTCAGAATTATCCTCTGTGTGTGGATAGTAGGCTAGGCTGATGTATTTGTAGAATGAACGTCATGGCAGTGCATATTGGGTTAAGTAGAAAGGTAATTTCTTTCAGTCCCATTTTTCTTTGTGCTAAATCTGAAGCTGTGTTTCTTGCTATACTCTTGTTATTCTTTTAGTTAATGGCAGTGGCAGCCCATCTGGAACAGCTGCTATGGGGAAGCCAGCTGCAGTGAAGGAGGCTTGACTGGGGTATGCGCTCTGTGGAGCTGGCAAGGGCTGGGAACAAGTGGGAGCCCAGTGTTCCCAGGTGCAATGGTATCCACTGAGCTGTGGTTCCAGACCCAGGCATCCTTGTTCTCTTGGGGGCCTGGGAAGCCCCCTGCCCCTGCAGGCTCATAAGTGCCTGCTCCTGCTCTCTGGCCTCTCCCCACTCCCAGCACCTACTCCAGTCCACAGCAAAGTTGTGGTGAAGCCTGGACACTGTTGTAAGCCAGCCTGGTATACACATACTCAGGCTGTGCTGACATAATGCCACTGCCTGCTACTTTGACCCTCTCCAAGCTTTGGGCACTGGTGAGCATGGGAGGGAGGCCAGGTGTCTGAGGTTGGCTTGGTGCTAGCCTTCAGTTGCCCCTTAACACTGACAAAGTGGATGTCCTGGATGGCATGTTGATGGTAGTAGGAGACAGACAGTTTCCTAGACAGGAAAGATGGTCCCCAGTGAAATCCCACCTTTAAGCAAGAGCAATGGACAGCCTAAAGCCTTGGGGCTTGACTGCCAGGTCTGGGTGGCATCTGTGACCAGAGTGAGAACTTACAGTACTTTTTCCAGGCCCTCCCATGGCCGCCCATGGACCAATCAGCATGGACCTCCTCCCTGTGAGCCCATAAAAACCCAGAACTCAGCCAGACTCAGACACTCTTCCAGATGACCTGCCTGCAAGGAGGAGCTATCCACTTTGGGTCTCCTCTACACTACCACCTGCTGGTGGAAAGGACTTACCCACTTTGAGTCTCCTGAGAGTGATTCTGTCACTCAATAAAGCTGCTGTCTGCCTTGCTCACCCTCCAGTTATCAGCATAACCTCATTCTTCTTGGAAGTGGGAAAAGCACTCAGGACCCACTGAACCTCAGGAGTGAAAGGAGCTGTAACATGTTCCTGGCTGGCTCACTGAGCTGTGGGTGGTGACACACTCCCAAACTGTAAGAGTGAAGAGTGGCAGTCTTCTGGGAGCCCAGACCTCAGAGCTCCCAGAGCCAGGGCTGTGACATATTGTAACACCCTTGTTGGGGCTCCACAATTCCTGGCATCTCCGAGCTCTCGGGTGCCACTGTGTTCTCCTCATCTGGATGCTGGTGCCTGCAGCAGAGACTGCTTGTGGCTTGTGGTATGTCTGGTCCAGCTATAGCCTCATGCAAAATCATACCTGTGCCAGTGCCTGGAGCTGCCTGCCCCATTGCAGTAGCTGGCATACCTGCTTGTGCACAGTGTCTGGACCCTGCACTCACTCACACACATATCCCTTATCATTCTGCATCTGGTAAGCCTTGGCAGGTGTGAGATCTGGGCTGGCAGCATGAGATGAGCACAGCCTGATGGGCTGAGTGGGTGGAACAAGCCCAGCAGGTGCCAGCAAACCTCAAGCAGAGGCTTCACCTGCCACACAGGTTTCTTCACCTGCCACTTTGGGTGAAGAGACACCCAAAGGATCTTGTGACATTGTTATAATTCTTGCTATAATTTACTTTGGAATATCAACAATTTATCATAACTATACCATCTGTATGCTTTTAATGACTAAAATCTCTTTATATTGATTTCAAAACAGTTCTTAATATACTGAAGCCAGATCTATGACATATATTATTACCATATACTGTTGTTACAATGAATACTATTTGTTTTCTGCTTTTATTATCCAAATTATCCCAAGAATTAAGTATATGTGATATTAGAGACAATTTTAGAACACTTTAAGATTCATATTCATTAAGTTATATAGAATTCATATGAAAAAATAGTAACAACGGGCAAGATAAAAGTAGCAGTGACCTTAAGGGAATTGTTGCAAAATTAAGTCAAGATACACCTGAAAAAACTAAGAATTTTGAGGATATTAAAATTTATAATTCCCTTGGAACTAACATTGCTAATAATTTATTTTTTTTTTAAATTGCTACATTATAATAATATGGTTTTGTAAAGATTTTATCAATTAAGATAGTTTTTAGAGAAACACATATTAGACAAGGTACTCAATCTTCCTCAAAATTATTTTTCTGTCTGTAAAATAGCAATGATATCTCTCTTACATGGAGTTTATTTGATTAAAATGATATATCTCATAATATCACTAAAAGGGGATCTGGCACATGTTAAACCTTCAAAATTCTCTTTCAGTCACATATATATGCACACACACACACACACACACACACACAACCCAATCTCCCTCCACATATTAAATAGTAAAGCTGTAAGACAAATTTTAAGACTTCAATTATGCACGTTTTTAAAAAAGTAGATTGGGTCTTTCTGTGTTGTCCAGACTATCCTCAAACTTCTGGTCTCAAGTAATCCTCCCACCTCAGCCTCTTAAATAGCTGGGACTACAGGTGTGTGCCACTGCACTCAACTTAAATGTTTAAATATTCTAGGTTGGTATCAATATTGTAAAAATGCTCACCCCAAAAAAGTAATTTTCAGCTGGAAAAACAAAATAGTTAAAGATTTAAATATGCAGAAGGACCATTGAGCAAAGCTAGAATAGCATAGATCAAAAGAAATATAATGTGAGCCACAAAGGCAAGCTATTTATGAAATTTTAAGATTTCTAGTAGCCATGTTAAAAAAAATAAAAATAAAGGTAAAATTAATTTTAATAATATATTTGATTGACTCCAATATATTAAGAATGTTTTGATTGTCTTATTGAGATATTTTACAATATTCTCTTTTATATTGTTTTTGACAGTATACACTTTTTATAGTTACAGCACATCTGAATTTGAACTAGTCAAATGTTACATGTCCTATAGTAACTATTCATTATCATCTCAGACAGTTCAACTCTAAAATGGAAATTAGAGTCCCAAAAACTAATTACAAAAGTAAGAAACAGTCATTAATTTGCCAACGAAAGTTGGCTAAACAACAATGAAGTATGAATGTTTTAAGACTAAAAAATATTTGAAACAGCTTCTGTGAGTAATCACAAGTTCAAAGTAAAATTAAATTATAATATAAATACTTTTAATAAAAGTATCAACTAGTTTTTTGCAAAGTGAAAATTAAACATGTAAACAATTTTTCTTGAATAAATGTAACTAATTTGAACTATTGCAGTGTGAAAAAATTAACAAAGTAAAAGGCTAAGTAGATCATTTAAGCAATCATATGCATTGCAAAAGATAAGAGAAGAAATAAAACTCTAGGTGGTAAATTTATTTCTTACTACACCTTCAGGAGTGTTATTTGGCAATTTATAAATCTATTAAAGTGGAATTGCTAGTAATGGTGTGAAGTAAATTCAGTTTATTCCACAAAGTAGAATGAATTAGTTTATTTCATGGTTGTTTTAGGTGTACCATAAAGATAATGAAAACATAAATTTTATTATTTGGTCAGAAATCACTTTTATTACTTTTGATTGATAGTGACTATAACTATCAAATTCTATAGCCTGATGATCATCCTGGGTTTGTGCTCTGAAATTTACTTTGAACAAGCCTCTGGAATATAATTACACCAGGTAAACTTTGAATTTTTTTTTCTTTTGTAAAGTCACAGAAAATAATCAGTATTTTTAGGACCAAGAAGAAACTGAAAACAACATATGAATGCATAATTGTGCAAATTAAGAGTTTTATTGTAAAATATATGCTGAGATCAGGACTGACACCGGGTAAAATTTTCATATTTCTGAGTTTAATTGTGGGGCACTGTATGCACCGACTGAAAGTCTTCTATTCCTTGGCTAGATACTGCTTTCTGTAATTAGCCTTTATGCTGTTTTATAAATCAGGAAACAGAAGGCCATTATTCACTTACTAATCTTTCTGATAGGGCATTGCTATTTTTAACTTAGTACTTTATTCAACAAATAATTGAGTATCTGCAAACTGTAAATAGTAATTGGTCCATTTAAGTCTTTCATGACCCGTTGGCACCTTGCCCCTCCCTGAGACATTTGTGGCCCACTCCAGAGCCCAATCCTCCCTGCATTCCAGACCAGGGTCTCTGCATGGTGGAACATGGATCTCCCTGACTAATGTAATCTTTAATTGTTCTGGCCGATGGACAGCGGCCATTGGCTGATAAGGTTGGTGGGAGCAGCTGTCAGAAAATTCTTCCTGGGGAGAAAGGCAGGTTGGAGAAATATATGAGCAGAGGCATTAAGCCCCCAGCATATCATATGTTACCCCAGCAGACTTTACAAAACACTAATTCAAAAATAAATGTTTTAAGAATTTCAATGCTGTAATTGCAGACAATTAGACCTTAAATATAAGCCCTTCTTTGTGTGGTACCCTGTGTGACTGCACTGGGCA
This sequence comes from Cheracebus regulus, assembly GCA_963574635.1. NCBI lineage: Eukaryota > Metazoa > Chordata > Mammalia > Primates > Pitheciidae > Cheracebus > Cheracebus regulus. The sequence continues at coordinate 30,194 of CAUYQU010051359.1, read as the reverse complement.
TATGCTCACAAGGACAGCCCTAGGAATGTGACAGATAAGGTCTTTACAGCAACTTCTCTACTTTGTAGCACAAAAGCAGCTACACATATCAATAATTAGCAGGGGTGTGTTCCCATAAAATTTTATTTACCAAAACAGGAAGGTGGTCATGTATGGCTTCAGGCTGCAGTTTGCCAAATTCTAGTATAGGCAAAGCAAAGTAGAGTCAAAATGTTTTGCAATAGTTTATAGAGGGAACATACTGCATCTCCAACTCTCCCCATGAACATTTTGTGATAGAGCTCTAAGTCCCTGCAGTAAGTTTAGTTTACACATTCCCTGCCATAAAATTAGATCCAGGTTATTGTAGTAAGATCTGTTAGTCCAGGAATATCTGCTACAGCAAGGGTCACCAGCCCCTGGGCCAGGGACCAGTATCGATTTGTGGCCTTTTAGGAACCAGGCCTCACAGCAGGAGGTGAGCGGAGGGCAAGAAAGCATTACTGACTGCACTTTGCCTCCTGTAAGAACAGGGTCTCATTAGAGCCTCATTAGATCCCTCACATGCGCAGTTCACAACAGGGTTCTGTACATGTGCAGTTCACAATAGATTTAACCTATTAACCTATTAACCATAGGTTGTGAACTGCGCATGTGAGGGATCTAATTGTGAACTACGCATGTGAGGGATCTAATAATGCCTGACATCTGAGGTGGAAGTTTCATTCTGAAACCACCCTTCCCTCCCATCTGGTGGAAAATTGTTTTCCAGGAAATTGGTCCCTGGTGCCAAAAAGGTTGGGAACCACTGTGCTACAGAACATCAAGAGCATACCTCCTTCCTCAGACATATAACTGAACTAGTCTTTGAGTAAGTTTGAGTTGAATTGTCTATGTATTTGTATCCAGAGAATAATGAAGCAGGGTGGGTTTAATACTCAGTAAATCTTATAACTGTAGAACAGTTGCAGAAAATTGAAGTGAGTTCATAAGAAGAATGAATTTAGATTATCGGGTTCAAATTGGAAAGAGTATAATCATAGATAAGAGGTGGAGCTAAGAGCCGGAAATCAGACAGATACTGTATTTCTTGGAAATGGTCTGGGACAAAGAAACAGATGGAATCCCTTGGAAACTTCCATTGGATAGTTCCTTTATAGTACAACTTAAAGATAAAAATGTATGTTTACTTTCCAAGAGGTACTACTGTGCTGGATCTATGGAAGTCTACAGTTATTATGAATGACTTAAATAACTCAGTTATTAAAAGCTTTGACAAGCTGTAATTTTTAAATGCCCCATAATAAATAATAATAATTGGAGAAAATATTACCATAATTGATAATCTAACTGATTCAGTGAATATAAGTTTATGGAATTTATTTTCAATTTAGCAAACTAAAATTTAATCACAAATAATGAAAAGATTTCATTTCCTTATATAAGTATCTTTCTATCAGTAAATTCTGCATTAAGTATGATCATGTCACATTAGTTATTTGTAGAATAGTTCTTTGGATATTTTCACTTTTATAATTTGTAATAGCAGATAACACTGATATTTTTATAATTTAAGAATAAAATATCTATCAAAGTGTGAGTCAAAGTTCAGGGGCCTGGGTGAAGGAGAGAAATCTGATTAAAGTTTGGTTAAGTTTTATCTAAATCGTTCAGCGGAAAAACAGCTCAGCCAACCATTTACGAGATAAGGAATGGGAATTTGGAGAGTCTGTCTGCCTCATCAAGGTAAATAAGGAGGCCTCTGTATCTGTTTAAATCATATTGTGAAGAGTGTTTCAGTTTATAGTTTACAGAGGAAACATACCGCATCTCCAGCTCTCCCCATGGGCAATTTGTGCTATAGCATTAAATCTCTGCATTAGGTTTAGTTAACACATTCCCTGCTATAACATTAGATCCAGATTATTGTAGTAAGATCTGTTAGTCCAGGAATATCTGATATATATATATATATATATATATGAAATATTTTCTATTTCAGTTATTGTATAAATACTACTTTTAAAAGTGTGGTTCCATTTTTTGCCTATCATTTTAGATAATACAAAAATCTAATACTCCCAAGACAAACAGACACTATGTACACTAATATTTAAAATATGCAAACATACACATACATACACACATACAATACAAGTAATCAGGAATATATTTTATTTACATAGATAAAGGTCTAAAAGTAGTATAAAACGTTCATTACTGTAATATTATTTTTAAAAATTTATTTTGTAGTTTAATATGGTATGCATAGTACTGTTCTCAGATTCATTTAAAATAGCAAACACTTGAATATCATCTATGACCAGCATTAGAAGAAGGCTTAAATATCTTTTAGTAGATTCATATCATGCAGCCATTGAAATCTTTCTAAGGAATTCTTAATGATATGAAAATATGGCTGGGTGCGGTGGCTAACGCCTGTAATCCCAGCAGTTTAGGAGGCCGAGGTGGGCGGATCACAAGGTCAAAAGATGGAGACCATTCTAGCCAACATGGTGAAATCCTGTCTCTACTAAAAACACAAAAAATTTAGCTGGGCGTGGTGGCGCGCGCCTGTAGTCCCAGCTACTTGGGAGTCTGAGGCAGGAGAATTGCTTGAACCTGGAAGGCGGAGGTTGCAGTGAGTGGAGGTCGCGCCACCGCACTCCAGCCTGGCGTCTGGTGATGGAGTGAGGCTCTGTCTCAAAAAAAAAAAAAAAAAGTTATGAAAATATATACACAAATAGTTAAATTTAAAATTGGTTATGCTAGATGAGCTCAACTCTATAAAGAACGTCTTGCATAAGAATATGCATACAGTGGCAGGAAGTAGATAAGCCCTATAAAGAGGAGTGGGAGTTACTGTCAGCAAAATTCATCAGACTTAAAACAGGCAGAAGAGGTGACTGGCAGTTTTTTTGTAGTGACAGTCTTGACATTGTCTAGTGAACTTTCTGATTCTGTAGGAGTGTATACCTTTTGTTGTTTTAGATTGATTAAGCTAGTTACAACTCTGAAGGAGTAATAGAGTTGTAGAAAACTTATGGCAAATGCTGCCTACTCCTAGCCATGAAGATACCTTTTCTTCATTAAAATGCAAATAAATGGCTTGGTATGGTGGCTCATGCCTGTAGTCCCAGCATTTTGGGATGCTGAGGTGGGTGGATCACTTGAGGTCAGAAGTTGAAGACCTGCCTGGCCAACATGGTGAAACCCCATCTCCACTAAAAATACAAAATTAGCTGAGCATAATGGTGGGCGCCTGTAATCCCAGCTACTTGGGAGGCTAAGGCATGAGAATCACTTGAACCTGGGTGGCAGAGATTGCAGTGAGCCAAGATCTTGCCAACATGGACAACAGAGCAAAGCTCTGTTTCAGAAAAACAAAACAGCAACAAACCAGTGTTGTATTTAAAAAAAGACAAAATACAAATGAATATTGTCCAGTGGAGAATAAAACTCTTTGTAAGTCAAATTCTCATTGGAATTGGCTTATTTCAGTTATGTTTACATTAATCAGTGAGTTAAATAAAATGAGTAGCATGTTTATTTTATATTTACAGAGTCACAGTTTTACCATTTTGATAATTATACTTTTCAAAAGTAAATAATAATCAGAGAAAAAACTTAGAATAAAAAACAAAGTCTAGGCTGAACTTTAGGAGGATCCCAGAATTTTGGGAGGCCATGGTGGGCAGATAGCTTAAGTTCAGGAGTTTAATTAACCAACCGGGGCAGTATGACAAACCCCTGTCTCTATTAAAAACCACAAAAATTACACAGGTGTGGTTGTGTGCTCCTGTGGTCCCAGTACTAAAGACACTAAGGTGGAGGATTGCTTGAGCCTCAGAGGTAGAGGCCAAAGTGAGTCATGATCACACCACTGCACTCCAACTTGGGCGACAGATCCAGACCCTATCTCAAAAAAAAAGTTAGAATAATTTGTAATAATTATTTTTTTTAATCTGAAAAGGATTTCAAAGAAGCTTATAAGTCTGCTAAATAATGTAAATACTAAAAGGGTTGAATAGCAATGCCAATGCATATATATTTAACTGTTTCATCAATCAACCTCAAACCTTTCATAATCTTGCATAATTATCTAATCTTGTGTTCAGCACTGGATCCTCCATAATAGGCCTGAAATTACTGGTCTTTGTAAATGTATTTTGATGTTCTTTCTTAAATATTGCATTTGTAGATATTCCATATTTGTTCATTGCTTTTAATCCTTTAATCCCTCCATAAATATGTAGTTTATTTTGATTTAGCCCCTTGTATTGAGAGTTGATTAGATACTTCATCAGTTAATATTACATGCATATACAACAAGTGTATTGAAATTTAAAACAGTAAGTTGTAATTCTGTTTCTTGTAATTATAACATAACCCAGATAATACACTGTTTGATCCCACTTTCTTCATGACATTTATGGGTTGAAAGACTATTTATATTGATATGATATTCTTAAAAGTATGTTTAATTTGGAGATAATTGCCATGTGATTTTGCTACTCATATCAAACTCCATAAAGTCACTTTAAAAAAATCAACATGTATAAAAATGTTGGTTAATATCTAAATACTAACTTAAAATCTGTAGTGCTGACCTGTGGAGTCTGCCCTGCAGACTCTGGCCTAATGGATGAAAGATGTAAGCAAACACAGGCTTTTTGCCTGGTCATGTAGCTAGAAGACTTACTGCTTAGTGACCCGAGGGGAATGCCACTGGCCCTGATAAGCCAGAGACCCTGGTATTTAATTAGTAAAGGTTTAATGACAAAGGTCATGAGTAAAAACCATTTGTGGGTAATTAACATTGCTGACCCCTGAGTAGAGAACAGTTCTGCACATGAATGATCAAAGGCTGGTATCTGGGGAAATAGGTAAACAAGCTATTTAGATAAACTCTCTATATTCCCTTGTTATCTGCTTTTTGCTGTTAGCTCAAGGTAAGAGGATTAGGTTGCCTTCAGCCATAACTTTCTCCTGCAATTTTTGCAAGACCTTTCGGCCTTCCACGAAGGTTTCCATCTTTGTATAATTTTTCCTGCCTCCCTGACTGATCTCCTACACTTAACCAAGCACCTGTTTACAACCAGGCACACATTCTAACTAAACAAGCTTTTATTTTAATATTTAGAGCCAATAATGATCAGAGAAAAAAACTTAGAATTAAAAGAAATCTAGGCCAGGCACAGTGGCTCACACCTGTAATTCTAAAACTTTGGGAGGCTGAGGCAACTTTTTAGTTTAGAGGCAACTTTCTTTTTCCATAACATCTTCTTTCTTTAAAATAATGCATGTAAGACATAATTTGATTGATGTTGACAGATATACTTAGTGTCTTAAAACATAATGATCTTTCTCTCTCTCTCTCTCTCTCTCACACACACACATTAATACATTCTATTGTTATCTATAGCCATAGTTTTTTTGAAAATTCTCAATATGAAATACTGTTTAGAAAAGAATGTTAGGTATTTTAAAATTCGATAGACTAATAGTTATACAATGTTTACTCAAATACAAATTTAATGATATATTCTAAAATACTTTGTAAACTACTAAGTCTGAGTCAAATCTAGTTATTATTGGAAGTGGGATGCCTCTTATATCTAGCTGATTTATGAAATAATTTTTATAATGCATTTAAAGCCAATTAGGAATAAAGAAGTGCCTGGAAATAATCCTATAGTTGGAAATAATCTTAGAATTCATAAACTATTCAATTAAAATGACTAAAAAGTCAAATCTGTCTATATATTTATAATAAATGGAGTTAAATATTTGCAAAGTGTGCAGTACAAGTTCTTGCACATTAATATATTTATATCAAGGATAATCATGTCAATTTAAATATTATTAACTTGATTTGTGTACGTTCTGTTTAAGCTTTCCAACCATGCTGGATTTTATGCTTTACTGGCCTTCTAGCTTATTAGAAAATCAAATCTCTTATGATTCTAGGTTCCCAGGTAATTGCATTCCATCCTCCATAATGTTGAGCAGTTGGCTAATATACAATCACTTGTTTCTGAAATTTTCTGTAGGCATTCATCAAAGAAATCTTATTGGAACACATATTCATCTTGAGCATGGAGATAGTTTACATATCTATTTGAAGCAGTATTGTTGGGAAGCATCCAAGATCTGACTATAGTTTCTAATAAATACACTATTATCTGCATGGGACAAGAGTAGGCTAATTTGTAAGACAGCCTTGTATCAACCCTTGGGGAAAAGTGTTATCCATCTAGTAATTAAATCTTGGAAAGGCAGATAAAGTTTTTTGATAGAAAAGTTAATATTGAAAATTAAAATTAAATAAGCAATTAAGCTGAAAGATGTGTTAAAATGTAGTCTGGGTTATAACAACAGAATAGGTAACGTTGTGATTTTGAAACACAAAAGATTCAGAATCTAAAATCCAAATTCAGTTTAAACAAGATGGCTTAATCGGCTCAATCAATCTTCTAAAAAACACAACTTGCATAATGGCCAAATATTGATTCATGAACAACTGTTCATAAACTTGAATAATCTCTGAAATGAAACTTGTTTACTCAACAAAGAGTCTTACTCATCAGTGGTTATACACTATTAATGGCAATGTTTAAATTAACTCAGAATCTCTTACAATCAGTATACAATATACATATTGGATTAAAAGAACATAGTTTTGTACTATTTAATGTACATGTGTGTGACAGAGTGGCACCACCTAACTTTAAGGTCTGTATTTCCATGTTTTGCTTTAAGAAAATTTGCAGAAAAGGAATGAATATGAGACAACAGAAAAAAAAAGTGTCAGCAAGATTGAAGATGTGAATCAGTTTATGCAAATTATATAGGCAATTTTATTAACTAAAATGAAGGAATAAATATATGTGCTAAATAAAAATAAAAATGGTGATACTTGTGTCAATTTTGTAGTAGTGATTTTTAATTACCTTTCTCTAAGTTTAAAAGGAATATTGCTGCCTCCTATATAACAGTATGTGTTCACATTAATTTTGCTTTAATATTGGTACTTAGGAGTATGCTAAGAATTTTGTATATATTTGGCATTATCTAAAATAATTAATTCCCTTCTGACATTACCTCATTCTGACTAATAGACTTTAGAATTCTTGTTTCTAGAGGCACAAATTGGCTTTAAAAATGTGACATGTTTTAATCTACTTGCATTTAACAAATATGGCATCGCTGAAGAGGTTTCAAAACATCAGCTCTGGATTTTGATGCCTCCGTTTTCTCTTCACCCTCTTTATTTCATTTTCTTTGTTGCCCACGGGGTATTTATGCCACTAAAACTAGACAGTGGGGCAGATTAGAGAGTTTGTTCCATTTTCTTTGAATACAATGCACTTAGTATCATTGGAATGATGGGTGAGAAAGCAATGAGCTGGGGACAGAAAACTTCCATTTAAATCCAGCTCTGCTTTTATGCTGCCTCTGTATTTATGATTCTGTTAATAAGACTGATTAAAAACTAAAATAAGATTCCTCTTTGCTACAATGTAAGTGTTTAGTGTGTGCAAAAACATGGGAATATATCAATCTAAACTTTTTTATGCAAAGATAAACAGCCACTGAAGCAATAATGTTAAAACAAGGCTTCACAGATGGCTGCATTCTATAGTGGCAGCAAAGCATTACAAGCTTTCTCCTTTTGCTTTTCATGGTCTTGAGCTTACACATCTGGTTGAGTGAAATGCATGACAGAAGGTGTTTGAAGGACTATACTTCAGAGAGGATTCGATCAAGAGACAGTTTATGAATATTTTTAGTACTTTCAAGGTTTAAATTTTCATTCATCAATTTTACTTCAAAGAACATAGCTTTCATCTTATTTTTTATACCAAACTGCTATAATATTTATTTGTATTGAAAATGAAGCTTAATCTGACCATATATACTTTCAAACATTTCTTATGGCATTCTTAGCAACTAGAAATATAACACATATTTGATATATATCAGCACCATTTTCCTGATATATGCTTACCTATATAAAATAACATGGTGACTCAAAGTGTTATATAATATTGTGATTTGCAAGTATGATTCATTATAAACTATGTAAAGTGTTATGATTCTGTTTAATTCTAATCATTCTCAATAAATGAGTCCAACATAATTATATTATATATCACAACTTTCTCAGAAATTGCTATCTGATTAGTATTCTGTAAGTTTCTTTCCTTTTTTCCTTATTTTTTTTTTTTTTGAGATGGAGTCTTGCTCTGTAGCCCAGGCCAGAGTGCAGGGGCATGGCTCACTGCAACCTCCACCTCCTGGCTTCAAGCAATTCTCCTGTCTCAAACTCCTGATTAGCTGAGATTACAGGTGCCTGCCACCACACCTGGCTAATTTTTGTATTTTTAGTAGAGGCAGAATTTCACCATGTTGGCCAGGCTGTTCTTGAACTCCTGTCTTCAGGTGATCTACCTGCCTCATCCTCCCAAAGTGCTGGGATTACAGGCATGAGCTACTGTGCCCAGCCTATGAGTTTGCTTTCTTAGGAAATTTTACTGAATGAGAGCTATGTCTTTGGTTTATGCAGTGTTATACTTTCAAATCAAAGTAAGGTACAAAGATGGCAGAAGAACTTTGTCTCTTGCTGCATTTCCCAAAATATTTCTGAGAAATACTATTCTATAAGCTGTGTTCTGAGGTCAAATAATTTTGGAAATTATTGAATCTCCTCAGTGATGGAGTGATGCATGTTTTTGTTCACCAGCTATGAGTGGAGAAGCAGAATTAATGCAATTTCCATTTAGATACTCTCTAATCTGCAAAGTTTATATATTTTGCAGTTCAATAAAATAATAGAGAAACACTTTAAATACAATGGAGAATAACTTAAAGATGTAATTATTCCAATAAGCTCTCTATTTCTTTTTATTAATTTCCATTTAGTTCACTTATGCTTTAACTACATTAAACTTGTTGCCAGAATATTAAAAGAAACTGTATTTTCAGTCCCTGAGTTTGGCATATACCTTTACAGTATTCAAGTTGTAGCAACACTAGGGTGGCTGGAATGCAGTGAGTGAAGGCAGAGAGATGAGGTCAGAGAATCAGCAGGATGCTAGATCATGTAGGGTTTGTAAGCCTTATTATGGCATGGAATTTTGAATACTAGGAGAAGTCATGGACAGGTTTCAAACAAAAAAAGTCTCCTTAAACTTTGAAAACTTTCTTTAAAACTATTAAATAGCCACAACAACTAAATATATTAAAATATAGCAGTGGTCTATTCATGACACTGTCTGCTTAATTACCTACTTTTTTGGTAGATACTTAATATATGCTGCATTTGTTAGGAAGGTGAACCTGGGATTATTTGTAAACAGCAGTTTTTAAGGGTTAGATGAGGTAATATTTGTGAAGCACTTAATAACAGGATCTGGTACAAAGGGAATGCTAAATATAGGAAGTATGTCTTGGATACTTGTAAGTCATCTTTTTCTATGTGCAAGTATGCTAATGTGATAGCTAAACAGTTTGTTAAAATATAGATTGTCAATTGCCAACCTTTATTGGACCCTTGGAAATGTCCAACAATCAAATTATATTTCCTTATTATTCTTACTCTTTCTTACTCTTCAGCCATTCTTCTTGCTTTCTTAAGTCTCCTAAAAACATTTACTTTTTCTTTCAACTTATATTCTTACCATTTATTGTGGGAAACAGAGGATTATAATAATTGTCAACCAATACTAAACATTTTGCTAGGAGCTCTTCAAAGTACATTTTATTAGTCTTCATAACAACTTATCTGATCAGGGTTTTTTTTCATTGCTATTTAATAAAATGAGGAAACTGACACATAGAAAGGTGTAAGTTACTTTCCCAGGGTTACACAGCTATAAGAGGGAAAGCAGGAAATTCAGATTCAGACTCAGATAGCCTGACCCATGTATTTGACTCTTAATCATTCTCTTCTCAGTACTAATTTGAAAATCCTCTCAGCATCAGCACTTACTGCAGGGGTCCTGCTATCAGCAAAGTTCAATCTCTCTTCACATTTTCTGGATTTTGATTCTTCCATTATTCATCTTCTGTTTCTTCAGCTCTACCATGCTAATGGCTCATTCTATGAATATTCAGGCATGTTCTAGTGTTTTGCATATCTGCAAGTTTTTTCTGGTAGCAGTAATTTTTAGCAGAAACAATCATCTTTAAATATCCATTAATTTTCAATATCTGTTTCTTAAATTCCTGTTTTCCTTTGAAATGAATTTTTGATTTTTCAAATAATAGTGAATACATTCATATTTCAATGTTTATCCCCCTGAATCTCTCTCTCTCTCTACATGTATATATATATGTATGTATGTATATGTGTCTGTGTGCATGTTATATATAAATATAACAAGTGTGTTATTTGTACCTAAACAAGTCTTACTTAATTCTTGTTTATATATATAAATGTATATAAATCTTAGAAAATTTTTAATGCTTATGATTTAATTTACATATACACACACACTTGAAGGGCATCATATTCCATATAGCATGAATTTTTTAATTATACTTTAAGTTCTGGGATACATGTGGAAAATGTGCAGGTTTCTTTCATAGGTATACATGTGCCATGGTGCTTTGCTGCACTTATCAACCTGTCATCTACATTGGTATTTTTCCTAATGCTATCCCTCCCCTTGCCCCCCAACCTCATCAGGACCCAGTGTCTGATGTTCCCCTCTCTGTGCCCATATGTTCTCATTTTTCAAATCCCACTTATGAGTGAGAACCTGCAGTGTTTGGTTTTCTCTTCCTGTGTTTGTTTGCTGAGAATGATCGTTTACATCTTTATCCATATTTCTACAAACTGCCTGAATTTGTTCTAGGCCTATGTATTCATATGTGGTTATATAAATCCACACCTGTCTATTTACTTATAAAACTTGTTTTAGTAATTCTTAATTATTAGCCTTGCCATATGAGTTTAAGAATAAGAGTCTCAGTTTCTATAAGAAACTCAATTGTGATTTTTATTTTGGGTGTCTTGGATTGAAATTTATAGGTTAATATAGAGACATTTAACAACCTCACAATATTGAGTTTTTAGGCCCACAAGCATATTGTATGTCCCCAAGGGGTTATGTCTGTTTTATGCCCTTTATAAAGGTTTATTATCCTTTTCTCCGTTGAGATCTTATATAATTTTTGTTTGATTTCTGGCCTTCACCACTCTCTTCTGTTTTATACCATCTAAGGCAAGCATGTACAAAAGATTACTATCACATTTTTCTAGCATTTTTAGGTATCATCCAAATACCAAATGCATAGTCCCCTATGGCAATAAAAACAGAAGTTTGCAGGCTCTGCAAACCACATCAGGCTGGCTTTTGCTTGAACTGCCCTATGGAAACCACCCTTGATAATTCCAGTGATAACCTCCGTATTGTGAAATATAATTGTTAATATTAATTGAACTTATTAGTCTCCCCTATGCCATTTGATAAAGATATCACCTACTTTTTGTAAACACTTCCTCTATCTCTTTTTCGAGACACTTTATTCTATGTGTATTGGAAAAAAAATATCCGCTACTCCTTCTCAGTCACTTGGCATATATTATCTTTCCATCTGGGCTCTAAATATTAGAATTTCTTAGAAATCAGGTCTCAATGCTATTTTCTTCCTTAACTATCATCTTTAACAAGGTATCTCTCCTATCACCAGGCTTTGCTTGTCTTCTACAGTCCTATGATTCTCAAATCTATCTCTTTAGTGTTATTGTCTCCTCCTTCCCTATATTTACTTGAATATATCACTCTACCTTAAATTTAATGTATCTGAAGTAAATTCATCATCACATCACCACATTTAAATCTCTTCCATGATTTCCTCCTTTTCCTTATCTCAGATTATTCAACTTCGTGCTTTATATTGTCTGTTGATACCACTATTTCCCGTCTTTCCTGTGTGGTAGGAGCTAGAAACCTGTATATTACTGTAATGGTTGATTTTGTATGTCAACTTAACTATGCCTTGGGCTGCTCAGATACTTGGGCAAACTTGAGAGTGTTTTTAAGTGAAATTAACATTTACAGTGGTAGACTGAGTAAAATAGATGGCCTTTCCTAATGTGGGTGGGCATCATTTAATCAGTTGAAGGCATGAATAGAACAAAAAGTTTGACATTCCTGAAGAAGGAACAGTATCCTCTGGCTAGAATAGTGGCCTTTCTTCTGCCGTTAGACTTAAACTAAAATACCAGGTCTCTATTAGTCTGTTCTCATGCTACTAATAAAGACATATCCAAAACTGGGTAATTTATAAAAGAAGAAAGTTTAATGGACTTACAGTTCCACATGGCTGTGGGGGCCTCACAATCGAAACTAAGTCATGTCTTACATGGTGGCAGGAAAGAGGGCTTATGCAGTGGAACTCCCATCTACAAAACCATCAGATCCTGGAAGACTTATTCACTATCATGAGAACAGTGCAGGAAAGAAGTGCCCCCCATGATTCAGTTACCTCCCGCTGGGTCCCTCCCAAGACAAATGAGAATTATGTGAGCTACAATTCAAGATGACATTTGAGAGGGGACACAGCCAAACCATATCAAGCTCTTTCTGGGTATCGAGGCCACTGGCCTTTAGTCTGGAACTACATCAGCATTCCTGGTTCTCAGGCCTTCAGACTCAGACTGAGACTAAACCAACAGCTCTTCTGGACTCCAGTTTGCTGACTCACCCTGCAGATCTTGGGATTTGCTGGCCTCCTAACTGGATCAGCCAATTAGTTATAGTAACTAACAAAATATCTCCTATTTCTTTTGTTTTCCTGGGGAACCCCGACTAATACAAGCACATTTCCCAGACTGTCTCTCATTAGGATGATTTTTGATTCAATGAAATGCATGTGAAAGTATATTTGAAATGTGTGAAAACAGAAACGTCATGTTTTCCAGCAGCAGCTAAATTAGGTAAATGAGTGTAGAGATAAACAGAAACTACCCAAATGAGAAGTAAAAGTTGTTTATTCAGAGAAATGGAGTCAGAAATTATCACTTGTATTTGGCAGAGACTTAAAGGTAGTCAGAGGAGTGTGAAGCTTTAGGGTGGAAAAGGGGAAGGCTTCAGTTATACCCTGATTGGAGGCTATTGGCATGGAGAAGCTGTAGGTGGCACTATAACCAGGTCATCCCATGTGATTGGTTATTTGTGCATATTTTACTTTCTTCGTTTGGTCCCAAGTTGCAAGCAAGTGCAAAAATTAAGGAAGCTATCAGTCAATGAAGTCTTGGCTGTTTTTCAGCTGGTTTCTGGGGGTTGCTTTTTGACTTTCTGGAATGGTTGCTGTAGAGGTGGGTCAGAGTTCTACTTTCATATGTGGTCTGGCCATTGTGTTTATATATTCAGTCTCATAGTCACCCCTTTTGGTCATTTTCTTACTTTCAGAAAGTTGGTCAATTCAAGGAAAGCTGGAAGTCCAGCTCTTTACCACTCAGAGATTATTTAGTAAACTTCATATACAACTGTATTACAAAATCTTCTTGACCTTTTTGTTTTTGTATCATCATGACGATTTTCTGACTAGAGAGTAGATATGCAGAAGCTTTTAGGAATCTAGATAGCATGCAGCATCATGTCCACTCTTACAAAGCCAGAATAATTAATTGTTTCTATAAGGTGATTTGGAACCAGGAAACCTAATTGCCAAATCAAGGCTGAAATAACAAATTTGATAGACCATGAGGATCAACCTTAGAGAGCCAAATAGCTTATACCTTAAAACAATATATAATTAGTTTCAATTTGCTTGTTTATTTCATCCAAGTACAAGAAGTATGAGCAATGACACAGACACCAGGATGACTAAAAGACAAAACAGAAATCCAGGGTAATGTTATTGTCTATCACTTCCCATGCCAATGAGTTTACATTGATCTGTACTTCTACCTATGACAAAGGCGATATCACCAATAAATTGTGCCAAAGTGAGTATCTTAGTCCATTCAGGCTTCTGTAATAAAATACCATAAATTGGGTGGCTTATAAGCAACAGAAATGTATTTCTTTCAGTTCTAGAGGCTGAGAAATTCATGGTCAAGGTGCCAGCAGACTCAATATCTGGTGAAAGCCTGTCTCTCATTGATGGCACCTTCTATGTGTCCTCACATTGCTGAATGGACGAGCAAGCTCCTTTGGGACTTTTATATAAAGGCACTTATTCATTAGGACAGATCCCTCTGAATTCATCATCTCCCCAAATTTCCATCTCTCAATACCACCACATTAGGGATTAGGTTTTAACATATGAAATTTTGGGGGACAAAAACATTCCGAATATAGTATTGTCAGTTCTTTTACAGTCTTTCCTAGCTCCATGATTACCACCAATGGGAGCAATGGTCTGATTGCATAAACAATGAGGCACTAATTTCTTCAGATAGTGTGTATGTATAATCAGCAGTGACCTTATTTTGGAGCTTGTATCTGAGTCAATATTTCCAGCCCTGGCAATTTATGATAATAGCTAGGTTACATATTTGGATTTCTGTCTGCCTCTTTTAGGTAGTAGTCAACTGCCCTGTAAAGGTTGTTGAATTCAACTTTAGAATTGCACTGGGTCTGATGAATATAGCAAATACCACATATTGCGTGTATGAAACAATGGGAATTTATTTTCTCATAATGCTGGAGGTTAGGAGTTTAAGACTGAGATGTTGGCAAGGTTGGTTTCTTCTGCAAACCTCTCTTCTTGGTTTGTACATAGTCCTCTTTTCTCTGGGTCTTCACATGATCTTTCCTCTGTGTGTCTGTGTCCTGATCCCCTCTTCTCATAATGATATTGGTTGTATTGGATGAGGACTCACCGGAATAACCTTGTTAAACCTTAATTACATCTTTGAAAGCCCTATCTCCAAATACAGTCAAATTTTGGCATACTGAGGATTGGGCCCTAAACATTTGAAGAGGTGGGGAGAGCACAATTAAGCCATTACTACCTAAATGAGAACAAACAAGCTATTTTTCCAAATATGCTATATAGCAAGGGAGTCAGGAACAATCACTCGTGCTTGGCCTAGACTCATAAGCAGACAAAGGAGTGGGAAAACTTTATAGTGAAACAAAAGAGAAGACCCTGATTGGAGGCAGTTAGAATGAAAAAGCTGTAGTCTTAATTGGAACCCTGAAGTTTAATATTTGTTCAAAAATTGTTAATTATGATCATAAATGCTTATTTTCTATTTAGTACTGGCAATAAATTACACAGAAATAGAGCTTAACAATCTTTAAAAGGAGCTAATATCAGTAACTTTTATATATCTTTTAATTTAAAACTTAGCATTTATCCATCTTTATTTTTTTCCTTATTAAAAAAAACTACCAAATGGACATTTGCAAAGACGAAATTAAGGGAGCAAATACAATTAATTGTAGAGATGTTTTTTGAAGATCCTAAAACAAACTTCATTGAAATGGAAGATATATGGAAACTTTGGAAAACAGAAGTAGATATTATACCCTTTATTTTATCTAAACATATATTGCCGTATTTTTTTTCTGTTGGTAATGTTTACTGTAAAGCTTTTTGGTACATAACCATCTATGAATGTGGGAAAGGGACCCATTGTAATCATTTCTAATCTCTCTTATTTGTTAGACTTGTGCTCCAGAACAACAGAAGTGAGAAAAACATTCCTGATTGTCCTGCTGTGAAATCTAGGCTGCTTTGCTGGAATTTTCACTTTTTCCCATTTAACTGTAAAGCAGTTTTTATATATAGCTTGATAAAACAAGTGACAAATGTGATATTACATTGCTTCTTGAACTAATAATGCATCAGAGACTGTAGCTGTAATACTTCATGTTTTGATCTAATCTTGAAGAAAGGCTAAGTCAGAACAAGAAGAATTAGACATAATTAATTCACCAGATCATGACAGAACAAAGCAAGTATTCTAACATCATGTACCATAATATGGATATCAAACAATTTTGGATCAAAGAAAAATATTATGACTTGAGATTATTCAGATTGAACAGAAAAATGAAGGCCTTAAAATACTTACCAGAGTAAATGTAGACTCTCTTATGTGTAGAGTAATAATACTGGTTATAATCTTGAGATCTTTAATTTTTTTAATTTGTTAAGCATATGATTATATATAATTAAGCAAGTAGTTGAGTCAATTAAATTTTTTAATTAAAATAAAAACCACCTTTTAAAGTATTTAAAACATTCATATTTCATTTTCTATACATTTCTATAACAGTAATAGAAATAATAACAACAATAATTTACATATGTAGAGTGCTTAATAAGTGCCTGGTATAATTATAAGCATTTTAACATATGTTATCTCACATCACACAGTAACTTACGAAGAGTTAACAAATTCCCTTTTAGGTTCAAAGAATTTACATCACCAAGCAAATCTTATGAATTAGGTTAATTGGAGGTGTTTAAAAAATCAAGATGTTCTATATATTACTGATGAAACAAAAGGTTAATGCATCAGTTCGTTCTGATAGTGGCTCCTAATTAGATAGCTCTAATCTATTTTAGCTGTTTTCTGTCTTTCAGTCAGCAGTTGTGGACACCTGTTGATTACTGCTTCCAGCTCTGGCACCCAGCCCACAAATTCATACCAACCTTGTTTGCTCACACTGAGCAGCATGCATAAAATGAAGAGGAAATAGATCCTTTCTTGACTTTAATGTTTATGCTGCTCATAGGGATCTCCCTATCCATTTAAAACTCTGAACAAAGGCTCCTATGTGCATACTGGAACTTGAATGTTTTATTTCATGTAGTCTGACTTTGGGGATTGGGCCTTCAGTTAGTTATACCTCTCTGGTTCTGTCAGATTATAATGAGGCTATACGGTATCTTCTTTCTTGCCTAGTGTTCCAAATAAGCCTGGAATCCAGAATGCTGAACATAACACAGACCTTTGTAGTTCACTCATTTATTCATTCAGTTATTGAAAAACATTTATGAAGCATTTTCTGTATAACTCATGCCATGATAGTTGTAGCAAATACAATGATGATAACATAGACAATGCTACTTAGAGCCATTTCCTTTAAGAGATAAATGCCTGTTTATTTCCCTCTTGCTTGGAGAATATTAATTTCTGTAAGATTTCCTATCCTGAACTCTGTGGCATTCCTTATTTCCTGATCAGAGACCATAAGGTATCATGGATCTAAGAGTTTTTAAAAATCTGAATAATTAAATTTTAGTAAGTTCTTCCACACTTTCCATTGTGCCATAAAAAAGCCACAAATTATTGATTGATATTTCTACTGTAAAGGAGATCTAGAAAAACAAATTCTATAATTTATTAGTGTTTTTCTTAAAGAAGAGAGTGATTACATTAGCTATCATACTAAAAATTTGTAGGCAATCTAGTTTCTTTATTTTTCTAGAAAAAATATATTTATTGAAATTATTTAAAGAAAAAATATCAGGCTTCATATTTTAATGTGCAAGTGCAGGGAACAAAAAGTGTGCAGACCAAGTGGACCTAAAAACTTTTGGCCTTACCTAAACACTCTACATACATGATATGCTTTAAAATTCAGTGAAAATGTATGTTCTTTCCACATTCTTTTTCATATATAAACTGAGGTGTAAAGCAGTTAAGTAACTTGACTGAGGTTAACTAAGTGATTTCGTCAAGATGGCAGGTATATTTTATTACAAGAAAACAAATGAGGCATGAGAGAGAGTATTAATCTAAATTAATTCTTGGAATGATGCAAAATTACCTTTTTATAAGTTGCTTTAATAATAATAACTGTTGACATTTAAGCCAGTGGTCCACCAGCATTTCTGTTAGGTCTAGACAGTCAATATTTTAGACTCTTTGAGACATGCAATCTTTGACACAATGCTGATCTTATAGCATAGCAGTCATAGTTTTTTAGAATGCAGTAATGCACATTAGTCAGTATTTAAAATAATGTGCATTACTGTGTTCTAGAAAACTGTATGTACAAAGACAGGTGGTGGGCTGAATTTGGTGGTCCACGGGCCATAGTTTTCTGACTCCTCTTTTGGAGTTGGATCAAATAGTATGTGAATTTAGAGTTTGACAGACATTGAGAAATTCATCTATCTAAAAGTTTCACCAAGTAGGCTACCAAGCAAAATAATTGGCAACATCTTCCCATTTAAAATACTGACTGACAAATAGTTAAGATCATTGTTGATGATCTCTGTATTAACCTTAGTTTCTTTATAAAAACAAAAGCCTGGCATGGATTTTAATGATTTATGATAGGATACAATCCCAAGGCTGACACAAATAAAAATAAAATATGAGACAGCCAGGGAAATGTAAAAAGCAAACACAAGATAATATTTTCTTCATCACTTTGAGATGATGTAACTAAGTACCATACATTGAATGGCTTATAAACAACAGAAATTTATTTCTCCTAGTGCTAGAGGATGGAAGTCCAAGATCATAATGCCAATATTGTTGGGTTCTAGTGAGAGTCTGCTTCCTGGTTCATAGACAGCATTCTCACTGTGTCCTCACATGATAGAAAGAGCAAGATAACTCTCTGGGATCTCTTTCATAAAGGCATTAATCCCATTGATGAGGGCAGTAATGATTATTACATCATGATTTAATCATAAAGTCCCAACACATAATACCTTCACCTTGGGGATTATGATATCAACATGTTAATTTTGGGTGGACTCAAACATTCTGTCGATAAAAATATGTTACCAGGCTGGTTGACATTTCATAGAGAATATGTGCTTCATGCTCACAACACAGTACTGAGGAAAATGTACATAAGAAATTATTGCTTCAAGGGTAGTAATGGAAACGCACTTTATTAATTAATTTCCTCTGGTGTTCTGTATTTCATCTGTCAAAGTTTGTTCCAGGGGATTTTAGTTCTTTTGTACATCTGAATTGTATGACCTAGTATCTTACGCAGCTTCTGGGACGCCGAATCTTTCTTCAAGTTATTTGGTAATTCATCTGAGCCCCCAGGCTCCAGATACTTTCTTTAGGTGATAATAGCATATAGTCCTCAACTGAGTGAGTGGCTTACACAGAATTATGAGGAAGTAAGCATCCAAAAGCTAGGATATCAGTGGGGTTCAGATTATTTTAGGTGGAGCATAAAATGTATCACTCCTTGAAAAATTCATAATGGCTTGAAATGTCCTTTCATTATGGCAAGATCCCATACTACATTTTAAAAAAATAATAGCAAGCAACTAAGAGGAAATGTAAAGCCTAATCAGTCATAATATTCACTTCAAGATGGTGGCTAATTTTGATCTTCTAGAGAACTTAAGAAGGTTAAACAAGTCATCTATAATCCTTGCTTCTGTATCTCCTCTTGAGCAATTAATTGATATTTGTTATCTTTTTCCTGAATCATCCATTCTAGATTTCTGAAAACTTGCAAAAGGCTTTAGCTTGTCTCAGAGCTTGCCAAGGAAAGAAACCTAGAACTTTCTTTCTTAAGGGTCTGAACCTTTAATTACCGTGCTCTTACTGGTTATTATTAAAATTTCCATAAAGAATTTTCAAGGAACATGGAAGAATGTGTGAATTCTCTCTACTTTATATGTAAATACATTTTCCCAATTGATTAGTTAGTGTCTTAGTCTGTTTTGTGCTGCTATAACAGAATAGTTGAGACTAAGTGATCTATAATGAATGGAAATATTTCGGCTCATAGTTCAGGAGGCTGGGAAGTTCAATATCAAGGTACTGGCATCTGTCAAGGGCCTTCTTGTTGGGCCATAATATGGCAAAATGCAAGAGGGCAACAAAAGGCAAGAGGGGGTCAAAATTACTTTTTTACAATGGAACCCATTCCTTCCAGAAGGGTAGAGCCCTCGTAGCCTAATCAACTCTTAAAAGTCCTACTTCATAATACTGTCACAACAGCAATTAAATTTCAGCACAACGAACATTCAAACCATAGTAGATGACATCAGTCATAGATCCTCATTATAAGCAGAATATCCAGCCTGCACAGTAAATACATTTTGACGGCTGATCAATAGCATTAGAATCTAGTTGCTCAGATTGTAGCGATAAATGCTATTTCAGTGAAATTTTTTTTCTATGTCCCCCTTAGAGAAATGTTGCTCCTAACAGAAACAGAGACTGAGTTTGTGAGGAGAGAATTCCACAATATGGCCATTTTAAAAGAGAAATTATTTCTGCTTTTGCCCTTATTTTCTCAAGTCATATTAAATCACAATCCCATTAAATTGGCCATTGTTTCAGCATATATGCTGTAACCAGAAGGACAGTTTCTCAACACTGACAGTATAGTGCTTGAATTGTTGCCTCAGTAACAGTTTCAGCCATTCAGTTAATAATTTTTTAAAACTGATGCTACATTATTGTACATGGCATAACCAGTGAATCCAATAGTCGTGAGCCTATCAAACCAACTTCTTTGCCATAAAATGAGCTTCTTAATTTCAGACAATGTTGTATGGATTATCATGTTGACGGATGTGTAATTTTGTAAACCTTAACTAAAGCTGTTTAGGGAGATCCCATATGTAGAAAATCAAACCCATATTCACACAGTTTATCAAGTCTGCTATGGATTAATGACTTTCATTTTTAGCCCATGTATTTAACTGTAAAAGTTGTATGCCTGGTCTCCCTGAGTAACGGTGTGATAGCAACAACTTAGTGTCCAATTATACTGGCAAGTCAGACATAGACTAGTGCAAATAACTAAATCAGTCTGGGTGAGAAGGCCCACCATGACATTTATGGCTATGGCTTTTCTGTGCTAACACTGGGGTGACCTGAAAAGAAACTGTATGCCTTTTAAAAGGTATGTCATCTGTTCTGTTGAAAATGTGATCAATTTAATGCTCAGAGATGTATTCCCTGAGAGGATTACTCTTCTCCATCATGCTACTGGGCTGTCCTGTGTGGGCCTATATTGAGAAAGATGTGCAATTTTGAATAATGCTATCGTAAAGCAACCAATACGTGAGTATATTTCTCTACCTTTAGTCAGTCAAAAGAAAACTTCTTTTGTGAATATAGTGTGAGTTAGGGAGATGATATAGGTGTCTGTAATTTATAATACTTTCTAGAGTTCCTTGAGGTTGACCAGAATATACTACTCCTAGGCCACAATAGGTTCTTGCAAAGGATGACCAACTTTTATGTACCTAAGGACATGTACCTTATTGAAAGTCATTCTGTCCCATGGACAGGCACTTACTATGGTCCAGTAGCAGACATGAAAATTTTTTACATGTTGAGGTGGAGAAATGGCTTAAACGTTCTCCAGAAACCTAGGGATTCATCTCTTTGGGCTCCCCAAAACTCCACACACCCCTGTTCCAACATAAATTCCTATAACTTTATAAAATATATGAATTATTTGGGGTGAGTGTTAGAGAAGATTAAACTGCCACCTGGACTTTATGCAGTGCCCTCTTTTTATCTGGATTCCACTCAAGTTTAGCAGCCTTTTAAATAAACTAAAACAAACAGGCTGGAACAGTATTTTCAAATGTTTGCCAGCTACAAATCTAAAGAGACTTATGAATTGCTGTACATTATGCCTAGTGATGAGAGGAGAGAAGAGTGATGGCATCTTTTAACAGAAAAGAAATAGTCTAAGATATTTCAGATGAAATGACTTCCTCAAAATTTTACTTAAAATTGGCCTCTGAATCTTCATGTTTTACACCTGCTGTGGTTTGAATTTTTTCTGTAAATATCATATACTGAAAACTTAATTCCCCAAATAATTTGTTGATGAGATTTAGATTTGGTGCCATTACAAGGTAACTAGGATTAGATAAGATCAATAGAATGAGGCCCCTAATGGGAGTGGTGGCTTTATAAGAAGAGGAAGAAAACCCTCAACTGCAATGCTATTGCTGTCTCACCATGTGATACCCTTCACCGTGTTATGACACAGTAGGAGGTCTCTCACCAGATACACCTCCCTGACCTTGGACTTCTCAGTTTCTAGGAACCAGACCTAAATAACTTATTTTCTTTATAAATTACCTAGTCTCAAGGTAATGTATACTTACAGAAAAAGAAAATGGACAAAGACGCTCCCAACTCACTGCCGTGTATGTAATTTCTAGAACAATTAAGACATTTCTTAATTTGTTATCAGTAGTCTAATTAAGAGAATATAATCTATAAATGGGCTATTTTGTGAAATTCAAAAATTATCTGGACTTCTGAGCTACTCTTTTAGATAAAGTAGGAGCACTCATTGCCATAAGGCAAGACTGTAAAGATATACTGTTGTCCATTTCTTCTAAAAGTAAACTATTTTCAATACTTCCTGTTTATGGATATGGAAAACAAAAGATTCATTAATTAGTAACTTCCTGTCAAATACCAGAATCTGTGTTGCTCATCTCCACTAACAATACCTTTGTTAGATTAAGTTCTTTGAGAAACAAACAATAAGACAAGATTAATTAAATATTTTATTAGAGAGATGTCTGTGAGAGTAATTGATGGTGGGTGAGGGGAATCAGAAAGTCTGGGAAAGCTGGCAGATCATGAGTTAAGTTGAATTTTTAGGTTTGAATGGATGGTCAGGGACTTGGAAGTGACTTGACTGGAAAATCAGTGTTGAGGAGCTCTGGGAAGAGGTGTGCATAGTAGACCTTTCTTAATGAGCAAATAATATGAAGATATTTGTTTTTCATCCAGATGCTTGCTAAACAGTGGCCTCTGCAGTGAATGATTACAATAATCAAGTTGATAGGTTGACTTTTTCTGTGGATAACAGTCATGTTTCCCCAGTTATTTTAGTGACTTCTCAATGGTTTTATTGAGCCCCATCTTCAAACACTTTCAACATATGAATTTAAAGAGTTTAGAAACCACCATGGCAAATGTAGACCTACGTAACAAACCTGCACATTAAGCACTTGTATCCCGGAACTTACAGTAAAATAATAATAATGGACGAAAAATGGGTTTAGAAAAAGTGGCCATGGTGGCAAGGATGGAGATTATGCATGGGCCCAGCAATGGGGACTTCCACTCACCATGGTCGACCGGCTGAAGCCATTGCTCAGTGCCCAGTCTGCCAGCAGCAAAGAGCAACACTGAGGCCCTAGCATGTCACTGAGAGGTGATGAGCCAGGTTTCTGGTGGCAGGTTAATAACAGGAAACATTTTCGTCGTAAAACCGGCAGCACTTTGTTTCTGCTACATTTGATACACTGGATATGGATTTGTATTCCCAGCATACAATGCTTCTGCCAGAAGTGTCATCCATGGGCTTACAGAATACCTTTCTATCATCACAGTATTTCGCACAACATTGATTCTGATGAAGGAATTTGCTTCATGGCAAATCAAGTGTGGCAGTGAATCCACGCTCAGAGAGTTCACCAGTGTTTCCATGTCTCCCACCAACCTCAAGTAACTGGTTTGATAAAACAGTTTGTGTTTTGAAGAGCTGGTTACAGTACCAGCTAGGTGGCAACATCTTGAAGGGCTGGGAAAAGCTTCTTTAGAAGGCTGTGTATGCTATGTATATATGAACCGTGTCTCCCATTGTTAGGATTTATGGTCCAACATTTAGGGAGTGGAAATGAAAGTGGCCCCATTCACTGTTACTCCTGGTGAACCACTAGCACAATGCTTACTTCCTGTTTCTGTAATCTTGTGCTCCGCCAGCCTAAATCCCTTAGTTCCAAAAGATAGGATGCTTCCACCATGAGACAAAACAATGATTCTATTGAAATGGAAGAAAAGATTGCCATATGGCCATTTGGACTCCTCATGCCTCTGAATAAACAGGCAAAGAAGATTGTTACTATGCAGGCCAGGGTGATTAATTCTGACTGCTACCTGAAAGTTGGACTTCTATTCCACATTGGATGTAAGGAAGAGTATGTCTGGAATGTATCCTTGAAAAACACTTGTTCAGAAAATGATCTGTGTGGAGAACTTGTTCTCTCATAACAGACCATTTCTGACATAGCTATACAATTTCCACTCACCTGCCATCTAGCAGTATATAAACTTTTAAACTTAAAAAAAATTTTAATAAAATTGTGCATATTTAGAGTATACAACACAATGTTTTTACATACATATACACAGTGAAATGATTACATTAGACCTCTAGATTTACTCATTCTACATAGCTACAACTTTGTACTCTTTGCCCAACATCTCCTGATTTCCCCATTTCCTCATCCTTCATAATGACTGTTTTGCTCTCTGCTTCTATGAGATTTACTGTTTTACATTCCATGTATAAATGAAATCATGCAGTATTTTCATCTCTGTGTCTGGCTTATTTCACTTAGTATAATGTCCTCCAGATTTACCTATGTTGTTTCAAATGGCAGGATTTTCTTGTAGTTTTGTTGTTGTTGTTGTTTCAGGCAGAAGTACTATGCCATTCTGTGTGTCTCTGTGTGTGGATGTGTGCGTATACCACAGTTGATGTTTTTAACTGTCACATAAGTGTTTTTATAATTTACAATATGATGTTTTGAGGTATGTATACATTGTGGAATGACAAAATGTAGGTAAAGACTGCATTACCCCATAATGCATTTATAAGATGTTAGTAAAAAAAAATCATAGACATTTAAAAAAATCATTTAACAGGCCTGGTCTTGGGGTTTGCATGTCATATGAAAACAAGTGTTATTTTTTCTTCTGTTAATCTATGTATTTGAAGATTCTATTTACATTTAATTGTACATAAAATTCCCACAAAATAATTAGCTATTAAATCAAAAATTGAAACTGAACACAAAAATGTGATATCTGACATTTAACTTCATTTTGATATTTTGTTGTTTTCTTGTAATTATAAGTAAATGTTACACTAAATTATTCATAGAGGATCAAGGAAATAGTTAAAAGGCAGAATTAGCCATAAAATGTGAAAAGTTCAGTTATTATAAAAATTTTCAGATGCATTAGATTTTATAGCACATCTGCACAAAAGTTATCAAAAATGTGTAAATACAAGGAAAGATAAAATTAAATGAAAAGCGTATTCAATAACTTTCAGAGATTAAACTATATACAGAATATGAAAAATACATAATAAAAATTAGCATATATTTT
The DNA here is from genome assembly GCA_963574635.1 of Cheracebus regulus. NCBI lineage: Eukaryota > Metazoa > Chordata > Mammalia > Primates > Pitheciidae > Cheracebus > Cheracebus regulus. The sequence continues at coordinate 5,143 of CAUYQU010051359.1, read as the reverse complement.
GGAAGCAAAATGCGTTGAAATTTCAAAAGCATTGAAATATTTATGCTTGTATGTGTTTTGATACAAAAGTATGCATACATATTTCAAAACTTAAGAATACTATACCCCAGCCTGAATGACAGATAAGACTCTCTCAAAAAGCAAACAAGCCACCTCTACCCCAACCCAAAAACAGACTTAAGGACAATTCACACAAAACAGTTTTATTATTTTATTTTAATGTACAGGCAGTGTCTCACTTTGTTACCCAGGCTAATCTTGAACAACTGTTTTCAAGCAATCCTCCCGCCTCAGCCTCCCCAAGTGCTGGTATTACAGGCATGAGCCACTGTGCTGGCCCTCTAATTTCTCATTTAATTTACAGCTATAAAAAATATGTTCTACTATTATAGAGGAATATAAAATTCATATCAGAGATCAGAATATAAAGACTGTTATTTTCAATTTATCAGAAAATTACTCTATAAACTTTAGATAAATAATTCAAATAGAATAAAATCTAAAGCTGACATAATAGATTTATACCAGAATTTTTTTTAGAAATACTAAATGTTTTTGCAAGTGCTAAGAAAAGTATAACATGTCACTAAGACTTGATAAAATTCTTATAAATATTAAAATTTATTATTTGTAAGAAGAGACACACAGGAAATTTGAAGGTAAAATTCCTCAAAGTTTGAACAATAAAATTATTTATGAGTATAGTGAATCAAATTATCATGTATTTACTTATATTGTTGACTATTAATCAAATAAAATATTTTTAAAGCATCTGTTATATTCCAAGAACACTACAAGACATTGGGAATATTTTGATGAGTAGGAGAGATTAAAATCTCTACCCTTCATATTTTGAGGATCCTTAATACAGAGTTGCATCAATCAAAAATTACATTTACAGTCCTCTATAACTCTGATAAATATAATAAAAGAAGATTGGAGAAGTGGATACTTTAAATATAGCCAATCAAACAAATTACTTCCTTCCAAAATAATGATACCTAATTCCATAAAAAACCACTCTCTGAGTTCCAAATTCAGAGTCCTTTACTTGCTGGCAACCGAGAGATGGATAACGCTCAAACTTCTCTTGGCCCCAAGGAAGGGGCTTGATTCCCCTTTATACCTTGATGTAGGTAGGGGAGGGGGAGGCTAGCTGAAGCAGAATTTTACAGGAACAGAACAAGCAAGTTAGATGACTTTGGGCAGTATGGCCATTTTCACGATATTGATTCTTCCTAACCATGAACATGGAATGTTTCTCCATCTGTTTGTGTCCTCTCTTATTTCGTTGAGCAGTGGTTTGTAGTTCTCCTTATTTGTTGGTTTTACAGCACCATGTTTATCATGAAATTCTGTGATATTTTGGGTCATATAAAGGAGTAATGAGGAAATAAAAGTCATGATGTTTACATTATTTTAGCCAGAAATTTTATTAAAATATGTAGTTTCCAAACATAATACTTGCTTAATTGTGCCTACTAAAAAGTCATGGTCTGGTGGCAATTAGAATAAACTGAGAATCCCAAAATTTAGGTGTCCAATGAATGAGTTGTGTAATTTTGAAATTATCCCTTAACCACTCAGAATCTGTTTTCTCATCCATAACACTTCACCTTGGATCATGTCGCCTTAGAATCTAAAGTTTATAAGAGCAATGAGGAAACTCCAAGCTCTTTAATATACAAAATGTTAAATCAACAAAAATTGTATTTCTTAAGAATTGTAGAAATTTTGAAGAAAATAAATATTCAGCAAAAGATGTGGTCAAATTCATGACAAACAAACTCTGGTGTATTTGCTCATCAGCCTAAATTAAACTACAATTGTACCCCAAACAGCCTTATATGTCTATGAGCTTCTGCCAATATGCAGTTGGCTCTTTCTTCTGCAGCTGTCTGTAATCCTCCAAAGAGGCAAATGAATACTGTTGTCAAATTAGAAGTGTAGAAAATGGCATCATTAAAGCAAAATGAATGAGTTACAATAGCTCTAGAAGAAAATCTTTAACAAATAAACATAGAAATAGCAAAAGTATCCACTACTATTTTTGCACATGTCTAACTTCAAAAATTTTTAAAGATGATATTTTAATTTAATAGTCTGTAATTTTATTTTAGTTATACACATTAGCTTTGCCATTGTTAAGTAGTTTTATTGAAAAATGCTTTGAAAATTAAGATTAGTAAAAAGATTTCTAAATGTGAAGTAAGAAACTCTGAAATTTTAATTTTGGTTTTTTCATTGAGGATCTGCTGTTAATAACCATATTGGACCTAGGCTTCTTTAAGTGTAAATTAAGAATAGATTGTAAAAATCTTTGATTTTTGACCTTCCACTTCAAAGGTTAAGCACATTTATATTATACTTCAATTTGTTTTTGTTTGTTAGTCCTTGTATTAGGCCTTGAAATCCTTCGTGGCAATCTTTGATTTTTGTAAGAACTCTATTTAATGCTGGGTATATGAACCAAAATACATTTATTTTTACATTGCATGCATTACAAAAAAAGGTGTATATAATTCTTTTCCTATATTGTAGATTTGTTGAGGTTAATTTGAGATTTATTGATGGACCCACTTGGTAAACACAGACAAGTTATATGTTTCAGGGAAGTGGAATTAGAAAGTAAAGTAGTTGAAAGATTTGAATATTTACAGCAAATATCAGATAGGATCTATACATATATTACGTATATCAGTGCTAGAGTCGCCCAAACAAATAAGGCATTCTTGTGTTTGTCACAAGTGTATTTGAACTGCACACATCTTCCGATGTTTAAATTGAGACTTGGCAGCACTAGCAATTGTTAATAGCAAAAATATGGGAGCTGGCAGCAATAATTCAGCAGGTAGCCACTATTACAAAGGATCACTTAAATTGGCACTCAGGATTTAAATTAAAAGCTACATGAGCTATGTCTTTAAACAAAGCTGCTGGGTTGTCTGTCACATGTTAGCTTACCTTTAAAGGTTATGTTTAGAAAAATGATGAAGGAACAGGATGGCAGGTGGTCAGAGCAGGCAGCAGCAGTTGTTTATTTTTTACTTGGAATGATGCATAAACAGGCAGCAAAGTGGGAATCTGAGCCTGCGGTGCAGGTGCTAATTATTCTTTTGGTGGCACCAACAGAGGTCAGGGATTGAAGCCTGATTTATAGCCTATCTTGGCTAGTACTGAACAGGCATAAGTAATTCCAGATGCCAAATGCAATGGGGGAACTAGAGTGGCTCAACAATAAATAGCAGAGATAAATTTTTTAGATGAAAATTGTCGCAACTCTGTCCTATTACTCTTTTTGCTAAGTAAGGATTATTCTGAGTTATAGAATGTGGATTTGTGCTGACACTGACTTTATAACTTGTACTAGATTTCAGTATAGCTGGACTAAATGTATTTGTCCTCTTCCCACTTACACCACACCCAAGTATCTCACTGTCTCCCTAGATCACATAGTGACAATCAACTCTTATGGTAAAGTTAAAAGTCTTCTAAGAAATTAAGTACCTATAATTTGCATCTTTCTAAGAGAATAAAAATTAAAAACAAAACCAAAAATATGTTTTTAGAATGTTCTTCCCTACATAGCTCACTTATCAGATTTGTACTTGTGATTTGAGACTTGAGTTCAACACTGCGTAGTATATGAAGTCAGAATGAGCCTTCTCTTTAATCTTCCACTTCAAAGGTTAAGCATATTTATGTTATACTTCAATTTGTGTTTACTTGTTAATCCTTGTACTAGCCCTTGATATCCTTCATGGCAAGGAATGTATCTCAATTATAAGTGTTGAATGAATGTATAAATAATATATATATGACTGGGTGGCTTGATGCATAATGAGCCTATTCCTACTATCTTGACAATGAAAAGCAGGGGGTCTGGGCTTATGGATTGAAAATGGTGGGAAGGCAAAAAAAAAAAAGTAATAATGAGTAACTTTTGTAGTCAAGGAAATCATAGCACAGGTGTTCTCAACCCTTGGTAAGCATCAGAATCTTGTGAGAATGTTTTCTAAAAGTGCTAATATCTGAGTCTTACTCCAGATGACCCTGATGCATGATAAAGTTTGAGAACAATTATGGGATTCTGCTTCAATTGATATGGAGTGCAGTTTAGGCATTCACATTTTCTCTAGAGCTCTGCAGATGATTCTCATACAGAGCCAGAGTTGTGAACCATGGGAATAGTGGAAGACAAAAATACATGTATACATAGGGAAATATGTGTGTGTATATATATATATATATATATATATATATATATATTCACAAGAGACAAGAAGAACAGAATGAATAAAAATGAATGAAAAGAATGTATAAGATTGTATAAAATGTTGATTCAGCTAACTTTTTGTTTATGTTGATTTTGCTGACAAGACGAGCACATTACAGAGGGAAGTATTTTCTAGCACCTTCCACTAGGAGTGATTTGGTTATTCTACAAAATATAGTGACAGTCTGAATGCCATATTATTCTACTTTGTGAAACAGCTTAACCATAGTTCTATGTTCTCCCTGATCACCATTTATATTTACATAAGTATAACTATACATCAAACACAATCTTATTTAAACCTTAAACAGTCCTTTGAGGGGTAAGCATTCTTACACTCTTTTTTTTATTTTTATTTTTTACAGATATGTAAACTGAAACCCAGAGAGTTTGATTAACTTGTCCTGAGTCATACAACAAGGGAGAGATGCAGCTGGGATTAGAACTCAAGTCTCTTTCACTGTACCACCCTGTTTCTCACAAGCAAAACACTTAAAGTATTAATATTATAGAGTATGAATCATAAAAAATTCCAAAGGCTGTAATTAAAGTCCAGTGTCGAGATTTTACTCTACATGGTTTATATCTCTTTACTCATTAGTTTACTTGTGTTAAGACATGCACAAGAGGAAGTTGAAAGGAAGTAACTTATTCTAATGCCTATAACTAGCTGAGCATCTAACAACCATTAATGTGTGCATCTTTAAAAAGTCTCGAATATGGGCCAGGCATGGCAGCTCCCACATGTAATTTGAGCGATTTGGGGGGCCAAGGCAGCAAGATTATTTTAGCCCAGGAGTTTGAGACCAACCTAGACAATATGAGGAGAGTCCAATGCTCCAAAAAAAAAAAAAAAAAAAAAAAAAA
>CAUYQU010051358.1:0-125587 GCA_963574635.1 Cheracebus regulus | reverse complement strand
GCACATATACACCATGGAATACTATGCAGCCATAAAAAATGATGAGTTTGTGTCCTTTGTAGGGACATGAATGAATCTGGAAACCATCATTCTCAGCAAAATGACACAAGAACAAAAAATCAAACACCGAATGTTCTCACTCATAGGTGGGTGTTGAACAATGAGAACACATGAACACAAGGATGGGAGCATCACACACTGGAGTCTGTTAGAGGGGGCCAGGGGAGGGACAGTGGGGAGTTGGGGAGGTTGGGGATGGATAACATGGGGAGAAATGCCAGATATAGGTGATGGGGGGATGGAGGCAACAAACCACATTGCCATGTATGCACCTATGCAACAATCCTGCATGATCTGCACATGTACTCCAGAACCTAAAGTACAATAAAAGGAAAAAAAAGAAAAAAAAATCAGAAAACAATGATTACACCAAAAATTAAGAAGCTTTTTTCAAGCTCATCTAATTTTATGTCAAAAATATGGATAAAGCATGAGTTTAAAAGCTTACAATGCTATTCTCTTAATCTAATTCGACTTGCATTGAGCTGTGATGGTTTCAATGCATACCTTAAAATTCATGCATAGATAAATTAATTCCCAATGCAGCAGTGTCAATGAGTAGGGCCTAAAGAGGTGATTAGGTCATGAAGATTCCATCCTCATGATTAAATTAATGTCATAATTGTGGGAATGATTTAGTTATCTTCAGGATGGGCTTGTTACAATGGTGAGTTTAGCCTCCTCTTTAACTTTTGCTCTCCCTTCTGCCCTTCTACCTTCTGCAGTGGGATGACACAGCAAGAAGGCCCTCACCAGATGCCAGTATCTTGATAACTGAACTTACCAGCCTCCCAAATTATAAGAAATAAATTTCTTTTCTCTGTAAATTGCCAAGTTGGTGCCATTCTGTTATAGCAACATCAAGTGGAATAAATCAGGAGATAAGAAGAGGTTTTCTTGTCCTAACCATATATAGCATGTCTGGACTTATAATGCTAATTAGGTTAAGGGGATACTTTCTTCTTCTCACTACTTCAGGGGCCAGAAATAAAAATTTCAACCTTTAGTAGCCATGCAAATTTATATTATTTCCCAAAGTGTAGCATATCTGGGTTGTTGTTGTAATACATTTGAAATTAACCCACTTATCTTTTAAGGCCAATTGTATATCTGAAATAGACTCTTGATATGTAGAAAACAAATATTATGGTCTCATAACAACTTTGAACATCTGTCAACTATAGAATCCTATTAGTTCAAATTATAATTTTTGATGTAGGTGCTTGTCTTTGTTTTGTTGAAACTGTAGGACCCTCTATTGTTAGTGACTTGATCATTTTTGAATTCTCAGAGTGTAGCAAAACCCACAAAAGATAATTTGACAAAATACATGAAATTGAATTAAAAGAATTAGCTACTGAGACAAAAACTTTTTAATTTTTGAGAGTTTGCATTGAAAAATGTCTACAAAGTAACTGTAGTACAGATAATCCTAGAATTACAGTTAAAATGATAGCACAATCATCTGAAACATCCATGAGTAAGCTATACTAAGAATGTTTCTCAACAGGGTGTCCATGTGTGCTGTCTGAAATTTTTTAAAATGTCTTCTGACTGATTTAATTCTATAAACATATACTATTACAAGTTATTTAATATTTCAGTGACTGAGTGAATGGGAAGCTCTGTTGCATATGGCTTCAAATCTTCTTGACTTTATATCTTATTTCAGCCATTGCTGTTATGAATCATTTCATGGAGGCTTTGTGCAGCTTGGCACAAGTGTGATCTGACAATGTCTTGACAATGCACAGCAGGTCCTCTGACTGGCTGCCCGGAGCTCCTCCACAGGGTGTTCTTCAGAAAGAATTTGGCAATCATGCATGTGCAGTACTTATGTGTTGGGGACTGAACCAACAGATAAATGATTTTGCTTTTTACTTCTGTGCTGGGTGGTTCTGAGACATACCAGAAGGCTTCTTAGAAACGTTCTTGGACTGACTAACTATATCATCTTCTCTTGAGGTGGCCAATCAGTAACACATTTTTGAATGAACTTCCTGTCTTGTCCTGTTTGTTCCAATACCCTTTAATCTGGTTCCCTAAAATCATATTTCTGAATAAGCCATTCACATATTAGCCTTTATCAGTATGTTTTGGGAAAACTCAGACTAACACATTGAATCTCTTCATTATTAAAGATATTGTTGGTGCCAAATGGCTCCATCAAATTATAAAAGGCAAAATACTTAATTAATTAATTAATTTAAAAGTAGACTTATACTCATGATATATCCTGAAAAGTGATTGAATAAATGACTTCATGCCATATTTGAATTGAAATTTCCCAGAAATTTAAATTCTTTTAAAGTGTTGAAAAATCTGTATTATGCCCATCCAGTGCTGAGTGCTAAACACAAATTCAAAATTCCCTCAATCTACAATATTATCATAGTCACACATGGGCAACAACTTAAATTCTCTAAAATGATATCATCCCTTGAATTACATTAATGTTATTAATTTGAAAAGTGTTGATTTTCTAGGTTGGCTTGGTGTTAATTCTTTTATTTTTCTTTGTTTTTTGGTTATATAAGAATGATAAGCATGAGAAATTTAAAATTAAATTCATGTCTACATCTGTTTATATAACAATATATCAAAATGATTTAAGTCAACATTAGGGGTGTATGAGTAGATCTCCTCAAAATGTAGCCATATATTATTACAAAAACAGTGTTCAAAGGTGAGGACCCAAACAAAGTTTCACTGGGGTTATTTGTAACCATTAGTAGAAATTCAGGAACCAGGTTTATCAGTGAATGCAATCAGGACTGTCATTTAATATTGAATTATGACATTTATTTTTATTAAAAATGAAATAAATCATTTCTTACAGCTTTCTTCATGCTTTTTCAAAGAGTGAGATGACAATGCACATGCAATCTAACGTCTGTCCACCTGAAAGAGCTGCCTGTAATCACTCAAGATCAATGTAACCCAGCAGATGTTTCTGCTTTAAAGGTCATTGAGAATTTATAAACAGCCTTTTCTTTCCTGTTTTTCTTAAGCTTAGCTGAAATAGTTCTGTAACGAAAATTAGATACATTTTAGTATGTCTCATGAGCAAATCCAAAGATAATAAATATCTCCAGAATACCACCCTTTACAGAAGGCTGTTTTGTAAGAACTGGATAGACCCGTGACAGATTTTGCAGTCCCAAAGACCTGGGTTCAAATCCTCAATCTGCTGTTTGGTCTCTATATGACATAGATGGCCTTAGACAAACTACATGCTGTATATGAGTATCAGTTGATTGATCTAGAGAGTAAGGTAAATTAATATTAAGCAATACAGACAATATATATATTTTTGCCATGTTTGAATGTATAGAAAACAGAAAGTATTGAAATAAATAAATATAAACATATATATGTTAATTGTACCTTATGTACTTTCTGTGCCTTTAACTATTTCTCTAGATCAATCAACTGAGAGATAAGATTTGTTGTTTTCAAGAGGCATAAACAGACTCTGATGAGCTGATTAATGTGTGGGAAGAATAATGGTTAACTTGCAAAATTAAAGTAAAATAGGCATGGGAGTTACAGAAGCCAGGGCTAGCAGGGGCTAGGACATTAGCTAGTGAAGACTGTTGAGGTCATTATTTCAGCAGAATCCACTGGTGATCTTGTTCGGGTCATGTACTTGGCTAGGGAAGGGAAGGGAGAGAAGAGGAGGATTAATTTTTTTTAAATATGCACTTTTAAGCATATTTAAAATTTTTATTTGACACATTATGGTACATATTTTAGAAGTAGAATGGGATGTTCAACAGGTATACACTGAGTAATAATCAAATTAGGTCAATATGCATATCCATCACCTCATTTATTTATTTATATTTTTGTGTGCTGGGCACATTGAAAATTCTTTCTTCTAGCTATTTTGAGAGATACCAGACCTATTGATAACTACGGTCACCCTACTGTGTGCAATAAACACCAGAACTTATTCTTCCTTTCTAACTATAACTTTGTAAACTTTAACTGACTTCCCATGGCCCTTCTCTCATTTCCTAAGCCTCTGGTAACCACTATTCTATTTGCTACTTCTATGTGGTTGATTTTTTTTGATTCCACATATGCGGTCAGATCATGTGATGTTTGCCTTTCTATGACTGGCTTATTTCACTTCACATAATGTCCTGCAGGTTCATCTATGTTGTTGCAGATGACAGGATTTCATTCTTTTTATGATTAAAAGGTATTCTATTGTGTATATATACCAAGTTTTCTTTATCCTTAGTTGGGCACATAGGTTGATTCCATATCTTGGCTATTGAGAATATGAAATCAACCTATGTGTCCAACCATAGGTGAATGAATACTTTTAAATTGTAAATTCTATCAGGTCTAGACACAATAAGGATATGAGAAAATTAGAAAAATCTCCCAAATGAACGCTGGTTTCCTCTTATCAGAGAAAAAGGGAATGCCTAGCAAGGCAAACATTACCAATGTTTACTAAGACTCTAAAGCCCAATATTGTGTCACTCTCATGTATTTAAAGCCAGAAAGTCAAAGACATATCTGAAGAAATATAATGGATCAATGAGTGACATCCTTCAGGCCTGATGACTAATTCCTGTATACAAAGAATAAGCTGAGTGCATGACCCGTGTGTCTATCCGCTTTAGCACTTTTCTGAGAGAACACAGCATCTGGAGCCCTCACAGCTTCTAATAAAGGATAGGACGGTTCTCTATTCATGGACAAGCCTCGGTAACATGTGATACGGGAATAAAAGTCATTTCTAAGTTCATATTAATCATTAATGAAATTCAATACTTTTTAAGCTTTTATTTTCTACTCCTGAAAGCTTTCTAAGGTAATAGAAAATAATATAATTATTAAGTATATCTTTAAATGTTTTTATATCTTTCTTCCCTCCCTCCCTCCTTCTCTCCCTAATAAGAAGGCATAGATCCCATTCATGAAGGCTTCACCCTCACGACCTAGTTACCTTCCAAACGCCCCACCTCCTAATATCGTCATATTAAGTGTTAGGATTTTAACATAGGAATTTGGGAACATAGATATTCAGCCCATAACATTCCACCCCAGCTTCCCAAATTCATGTTTTTCTCAAATGAAGGGAGAACATTTCTTTCCTCCCAAAGTCCTCAAAGTCCTAACTTATTTTAGCATCAACTCCAAAGTCTAAAGAACACACACTTGTCTTCAACACAAGGAAAGAAGGGTCCTGTAGGTGATGCAGATATTACCTGGGCTGCCAAATTCTCACATAAGTATTTTCTAAGTTAGATGTGGGTGAGACTCCAGGTATGACTCCTTCTGGTGTAAAATGTATCTTCAGCTGTGAACTTGTGAAACCAAACAAGTTACATGCTTCCAAAATGCAATGATGGAACAGGCTCAGAATAGACTCCCCTTTTCCAAAAGGGAGAAATGAAAAAGAAGGTAGGGGTGAGAGGCGACAAGTCCCAAGAATGCCCTAAACCTAGAAAGGCTAAGAGATTATAAATCTTGAGAATAATTCCCTTTGACTTGCTTTTCCTTCCAGACGCACAGGACCATCCGTCCAGCCTCCAGGACCTACAGTGGCAGCAGTTTTTTGTCTGTAGCTCTGCAGGCAAGGATCACATGTTATGACTCTGCCAGGTGGAGGTCGTGCTTCTGTGGATCTATCAGGTGGCCTTGACCCCAAGGCTTTGCTAGGTATTGGTCCTACTCTTTGGAACTGAGGTAAAGACAGCCCTGTACCCCACCCCTCCTCCAGTCACTCTGGCTGTGCAGTGGAAGTGGCAGCCTTAAGATACCTGCATTACGTGCCAGGTAATTCTTCCCTTGTCTTGAAGAATAGTGCATGTCTGCAGGTGAATAGCCCATATGATCCAGTCCCGTTGGGTCTTCCAACAGTTCTTCTTCATTTCCTCCTGTAACCTCTGTTCTTAAGTCCCAGCTAGAAATGTTTCTTCTGCTGTAATTCCATCTGTATGCCTGGCTTCTGTTGAGATGGTTGATTAGGTTGTGATTCACACTCACACTAATGCCAGTAAATGGTCACTCTGCCACAGTCTTAGTATTCTTTATCAAATGCACTGTCTCATATTTTTTTCTTTTTTTGTAATGTGGACAGGCTGATAAGTTTCCAGATGTTTAAGTTCTGGTTTCATTTTGCCCAACAGTTCTATCTTCTGTTCAATTCTCTCTTCTAGCATTTTACTACAAGAAGTTAGGAGAAAGCAAAACACCCTATGAATACTTTGTTTACAAATTTCAGATAAATATCCAATTTCATTGCTCACAAATTCTACCTTCCACACGACACTAAGAACACAAACACAATTCAACCAAGTTTGTCTTGTGGAGCACTCACCAGATTCGGAATCAGAATTTATAAACATCTTCATGGCAGAATCAGCATTTTCTAATATCTGCATCAAATCTCTTCCAACTTCTACCTATTACACAATTCCAAACTCTATTCCTTTTTCTATTCATTTTTTATAACAATAACACAGTTCTTAGTACTCATTTTGTCTTACTCTGTTCAGACTGCTAAACATAATACCATGGACTGGATTGCTTGCACAACAGAAATTTGTTCTTCACAGTTTGGGAGGCTTGAGAATACACTATCAAAGTGCCAGTGTCTAGTGAGGACCTGTCTCCTGGTTTGCAGATGGCTGTCTTCTAGTTGTACTTTCATGTGGTGGAGAACACAGGGACACAAAGGAAGCCAGCTCTATGCCTCTTCTTCTAAGGGTCCTAGTCCCATTCATGAGGAGTCCACCTTCTTGGCCTAATTGATATGGACAGGAGTCAGGAAAATGCTGAGTAGAAGAGGGTGGTTCCCCAACAAAGGACCCACTCTCAAGCCTGGATACCCATGGCCCTAAATGAGAACAGGCGTTCATGTTTTCGTGCCCAAAAAGTTGCCTTTTGGCCCGCCATGCCCCCATCCTGCCACCATATGAACCCTAAGTTGCAGACCAGCAGTCCAGCAGTCCAGCAATGGTAGAATGACACAGCAGAGAAACAGAGGAGTGATGTCTGGATGCCGAGGGGAGTTCTGTTGGGGGCAGTCAGAGAAGAGGCTGGCTGCTGAATAGCCGCACTCCAGGTAAAGACCACCTTCCTTCTCCATTCCCCTTTTCCACTCCCCATTCATCTCACTGAGAGCCACCTCCACCACTCAATAACACCTTGCACTCTTCCTTTGATCCTGCATGTGATCCAATTCTTTTGTGACACTGGGCAAGAGCTTGGGATACAGAAGGCTATCAAACTGGCTCTATGCCTTTGCAATAAAGCCCAGGGTCCATTGAGCAGATTAAGACAGAAGCTATCTGCAGACATCAAAGCTGTAAGAGCTTGGTAACACCAGGGTTGCAGGCACCCACTCCTAGACACTACCTCGGGGCCAAAAGCCCAAAGCACTCGCCCCAGCCTCTGCACCTGCCTCAGCCTCTTAACCTGCCCATCTACACACTTCCCCTGAAAGTTTGAGCTGTAGAGGGTTACCAAATAGGTGAGCTACACTTCTGTAGCATGTCCTGTGCGGGGAATCAGAGAATGCTACTGTTTCATAATTAACTCTCAAAGCCCCACCTCCTAATATCATCATATTGGGATTAGGACTTCAACACATGAATTTGAGGAGGGGTGCACAAATATTCAGTCCATAACACTTTGCAACAGTGGTAACTTCTAAAGAATGTGTCAGAGTCAATCAATAGTAGAAACTAGAGTAGGGTTTCTTAGGCCAAGAAAACAGAATTTAAAAAGTACATAGAGCATTGTTTATCAAAGGAGAATGATGCCCACCTCTTAGGGGCATTTAGTGATGTCTGGAGGCATTTTTACCATATGTGAGGTTGCTCCTAGCATCTAGCGGGAGCCAGGGATGCTGCTGTGTTCGCCGATGCACAGGACAGAATTCGCAACAAGAAATTACCATCAAAAATGTCAGTAGTGCTCATGCTGACAAACTCTAACCTAGAGCACATACAAATGCTTGAAACAGCATACGCAGGGGACAGGTACTTTCAGGTGGCCAGAAAGAAGGATGCAGGATTGAGTGGGAGAAAATGGAATGGTGAGGCTGTTGTATGTCACTCATAAATAGCCTTACAGTTAGGCTAAGGAGTCTAGACCTCATCCTCCAAGTAATGAGGAGCCAAGGAAGATTTTGATAGTTGCGTCACACGACAAATCTGTATATCTTGAAAAGGGGGTGGTTTTTGAAACTCAAATAAGATCCTGCAAATAAAAGAAGTTTATAAAATTCTGTATAAATTTTAGGTGTTATTATTTCACATACATCAGGCCTCACCTCATCATTAGAGTAGGTTGATATCAAGTGAAATTTATTAGTGCAATTAAAAAAATCACATCAGAATTGGACAAGATCATATACCAGTACTCTCAGGATCTAATGTATTGTTACTGTACTCCTAAATAGCCCATTCATATTCTGTTTGATTGCTATTAAAGTGCCACTTCTTGTTCTCTTCATACCTATCCATAGCTCTAACTCTCAATGTAAACACTCACATTATAAATCTTCTAGCTTTCTGAGCCAGCTCTGCCCTGGCAGCCTCTCTCAGGGGTTTATACTGCTTTGACATCCACATAGTAACTATTATATTGCTCATTCAAATAGATGCAATCAGATAATGAAAACTGAAGCACATATAAATTAATATTTTTTATTCCCTTTTTTCTCCATATTTCCTTTTCTCTTTCTATTCTTTCTTCCTGTATTCTTTTTCTTCCCCGTTTTTTCCCTCTCTTTTTTTCCCCACAAAATGGCTAATGGCATTAGGGAAGAATAAAAACAGTAAGAAAGAAACCCTTATCAAAGTCTCACCAAGACATCAGATTATGTTACTTGTGAGGGATAATCATGAAATCATGAATGACTTTAAAGATGACCTTTGGCAGTCCTGTTGGACTGTGTTCAATGACCTTGCCTCCTGGTATAGACAGCTTTATGTAATTCCCTGTCCTTGAATAATCTGTTACTGATCAAGAGAATGGCAACATCGAAGAACTGCCACTTCTGTAATTAGGTCACAAGAGATGATGACTTCTGTCTTTCTAGTGGACATTCTCTTGCTGGCTTTGAGAAAGCAAGTAGCCACATGGGAGAGGCCTGGGTGCCAAGAGCCTGAGGAAGAGGCTTCAGCCAATAGCAAGCAAGGAATAGAGGGCCCTTAGTCTCACAAATCTTGAGAAGCTTGAGTTGCTACCAGTAGCCACTTGAGTTAGCTTGGAAGTGGATCCTTCCATAAGTGAGCCTTTGGAACTGATCCCAGACTTAGCAGACACCTTGACTGCTAATTTCTGAGAGACAGTGAAGTAGAGGGACCAGGAGAGCCTTGTCCAGAAATTATGAAAAAATGAATCTTTTTTTTAAGTTGGTAAACATTGGGATAATCTGTTACACACTGATGGAAAAGGAGTACATGACCATTAGTCTAGGTTTCTTCTAAAATTAAATAGCCACTAAAGATACAAAGATAAAAAGCTTATGGACATAAAGAATGGCACAATGGACACTGGAGCCTACTGGAAGGTGGAGGGTGGGAGGATGGTGATCAAACAACTGCCTATGGAGCACTATGTACACTACCTAGGTGACAAACTAATTTGTACACCAAACCCTGGTGACACACAATTCATCCATCTAACAAACATGCACATAGACTCCCTGAATCTAAAACAACAGTTTGAAGAAAAACTAAAACTAAAAATAATAAGTTGTGCGGAATTTAAATTGTAAAATCCAGACGGTTTTGTTTCATTGTAAAGTAAGTGACTTTAATGAAGCCAAGGCACTTTACCCAAATGTTTATTGTTGACATTCTGAAATATAAATGAGAAGCAAATTAATTTTGTCTTCCGAACTGTGGGCTTTCAGTCTTTATGGCACAGAATAACAAAAAAATAGCATTTCTGGACCTAACAGTTGATACAATCTGCATTAGTTAATAGTGGCTGTGGTAATAGATCAAAATAACAGCATAACACAGTAGCCACTTATCTGATTTATATAAAGTTCAAAATGAATGTTTATGATCTGCATGAATCTCTCTCAACATCTTTAAATTAGAAATCCTGAATTGTTCAATCTTGATGCTTCACTATTTTTAATTCTTTTCCAAGATGGCCACAGAAAGAAAAAAAAATGTATGGAATATTGTTCATGAGAGGAGTTTATGAGTAGAGTCTGAAATTGGCTTACATAACTTTTGCCAACAGTTCTTGGGTCATAAACTAGTTCTGTAGTCACATCTACCTGCAAGGGAGGTAGGGGAATATAATCTAGCTGTGCCAGTAGACAGATTTAGGGATCAGCAAACCAATCAAGCTCTGTTACATATTCTAACTTTTCTACTTTGCAAACATGAAAATGGAAGTTTATGGAAAGTTCAATGCACTTGATGATGCTCATACCACCAAAAATGAGAGACTAAAGGCTAGAATACAGTTTTTCTAACTTCTTGTTTGCTACTTTTCTTTGCTAGTAATTCTATATAGAAAACATAGAGAATAAATGATTATTTTTATAGAGTTTTCTAAAGTTATTAAACATTTGGGCAGACTATCATTAAAGGCCATTTGCAAAGATTCAACTATGTGATTAATCAGCATGTAATTACTTAGCATGCCAATTTAAAAGAAGTGGACTATGGGTCTCCATTTGTGCTGAAAGGGCAAATAAAATATAGCCTTTCTTTAATCTTACATTAATGAAAATTAATTAATGAAAGTGCAGTTCAATTGCAAGAAAACATTTGGGGACATATGTGGGTTTCTTAGGTGCATCACTTTAATTAAAAATATGTAATTTCATTATCTTTTATTTTAACTAAATTTAAATTTTATGTCGTTAGTTCAACAGTGCTCAAAAGAAAAAAAAAAAATGGCATTGTGTCCTGAAGGAGTTGTGTTCATTCTAACATTCATTAACCTTTACCAAGATGATCTATTTCAGAAGGGTCTAAGTGACCATGGCGCTGGGAAATTTAGTTGGCCTGAATTTTCCAAAAGGCATCATGCCCCATCTAATCCCAGGTACTCAATTTTGTTTTCACATTAGACTGGTAAGTAGTCAACATCTTAGTTAAACTAGTTCACAAAAAGTTATTGTATCTGTTTTAGTTGTTGTTGTTTGTGGGTTGGGTTGTTTGGTTTTGCTTTATATTCATATTAAAAATTTGAAATTTTATATCTGGTTTCTTGTCTCTTAACTATGCCATTAAAAAATAATTATCTTATTTACTGGCTTCCTAACTAGACTGGAATTTCTATCACTTTTAAGTAGAAAGTTTCACCATGATTAATTTTGGAATTAGAATGCATCTGGAACTTTTATATGTGATTTTTGAACAAATGTTCTTTACCATAGAAATGAAAATACACCATATTTACCACTGGTTATCTTTTAGAGCACAAATGTGGCAGTAAGTTTGGATAAGCTGAAGATGCCACATTCAGATGGCCAGATACCTTGTTCCATTCTACTGATAGTTTCTAGCTCTATGACCTTAAGAAAGGGTGGCTTAGTTGAGTCCAGGTATGCATCCTAGTTTTGTGAAATTGGTAATATATATATAGACCCACATTTTAAAGATTCTTGTGTGGAGAGGCAAAATACTGCAGGCATTTGTAGGTAAGGCAGTTACACTGAGGTATATTGGTAGAATGTTTTAGTTTTAAAGAACAAGGAGGATGCGGAGATTCTGAGAGAGTGAGAGTGATGAAAGCATAAGGGAGCTTATTATGGGTTATGAAACTGATAGAATAAATCAGAGATAGGGTATATATAACTGTTCTTTTAAACAGATGGTCTATAGGCATAATCATGCATTTATCTTAAAAGATTCTCTGAAGATCAAAACTGCTACCTGGAGGTCAAAAATGTATTATGTAAATCATAACATACACAAAAACATACACACATAATCACTAAAGTACTAAATGTCCATTTTTTAAACTTCTGTACAGTGCTTCATTTTCAGTGGTTATATGTAAAACCCTGGGATACATTAACTCATGTGTATATGAATTTTGACCTCCTTGAGTAAGAGGCACTATTTCAAATCAAACTATTATTACTAATGGGAATGAGCACTGGTCTAATGGAATACTTTTCTTTTCTTTTTGATGAAATCTTGCTCTGTCATCAGGCTGGAATGCAGTGGTGCAATCTCAGCTCACTGCAACCTCCAGCTCCTGGGTTCAAGCGATTCTCTTGCTTCAGCCTCCTGAGTAGCTTGGACTACAGGCGTGCACCACCACATCCAGCTATTTTTTTGTTTCATATTTTTAGTAGAGACGGGATTTCACCATGTTGACTGGGAGGGTCTCAATCTCTTGACCTCATAATCCACCCGCCTAGGCCTCCCAGAGTGCTGGGATTACAGGTGTGAGCCATCACGCTTGGCCTGGAAGACATTTTTTGAAATTACTTGATGAAGAAAGCACTTCGGATCTCTTTCTGCAGAATGAAATGCATTTATTTTTTGTTTGCTTATTTTTCCAATGACAACACCAAAGATAGTTCAATGAATGTAGAAATTTAGATAAAATAATCCATTTTGTATAAACATCATTTAGAAAAATTACAAATAACCTCATCCCAATCACATAGCTACTCCTTTTTAGAGGACCTTGGACCTATTTTCAGGCATGGAAAAAATAAGTTCCACGCTGGTTATTTCAAGTTGAGAAAACAAAAAAATTTCTCTCTTTCCACACCTCCCACAACTTCAATGGCACTGGAGGCTAATGTTTCTTAATTACATCCACGTCTAAGTCTTTAATCTTTTGACTCAAATTTCTGTATCTTCTATCTTGAGATACTTGCCATGGAAGCCATAGGTTTTCTTACTTTATTCCTCAGAATTTTCCTTCTGGCAACTGTCCGTCTCCTGTAGCCCTCCTGCTTTTTCTTGCTCTTATTTTATTTTTAACATTTTGAAATCCTTATCTCACATGATTAATACCATCAAAGACATTATGAGTGACTTGCAATTCGAGTCAGTTTAGGGAGAAGAGGAAATTCCAGAAATTTCATGATATTGAAACAATTTATAGATATTTAAAGTTCTTTATGTGTCCTCCTATTTTTTTTCTTTCTTTTTTTTGACTGTCTATCATAAGGTTTAGTATGGCAGCAGAATTTACTCTTTCTTATAAGGTTACGATTGTCTACAATAATTACCCTCTTGGGTGATCTTGTAAAATTAGGTTATCCTTTGAATTGCTGTATAATCCTAAACAGGATGAAAGAGAAGGCAGAGTGAATGTGACAGGGAGATTTAAATAAATGTTAATAAGTGAAGAACTTATTGAAGGCACAATAGTTGAGGAGCGCAAAAGGACAAAATAGAAAAGTGGGACACAATAAAAAGGTAGCTGTTAAAGGAAATAATGGCAATGGTGTTGAGAGGATCCTAAATCCCCTATCACGTTACAAATACTCAAGCCTGGGAGAAAGACGTGTGAGATCAGGTGACAATAATAATGAAGCTCTCTGAAACCAACATTTCTAAACCTCCATTGTATACATGGCTTAGTAGTTTGAATGAGTCCTTGTCAGGATTCAAATGCAGAAGAAAATATATTGAAAGAGACTAGTAAAACAAAGACAGAAAAAGATTTTCAAAAGCTATAAAACCTCTGCACAGTGAGAAATCCAGCACTTAGAGCTAGGAATGTGAGAGGTATGTCATGTTTACCTCAGGTTCACCACCAAATTCAGGGAGTCTACACTAGGCACGGTGTATTGGTGCCTACTAATACACTAACTCCCAGCTAACTCACCTACCTGAACTTCCAACTGTGTTAATGTCAAAATGCTATGCAAGAGAAAATAAAATGATAGACTATTCTGAGGCTCAATGCTATAGACTGAACTGTGTTCCCCTCAACAAATTTATATATTGAAGCCCTAACCTGCCTTGTAACTACATTCAAAAATGGGGCCTTTATAGTGGTAATTAAGGTTAAATGAGGTCATCAGGGTAAGACCCCAGGACTGATGTCCTTATAAGAAAGGGAAAGGATGACAGAGATCTCTGTGCACACGAAAGAAAGGCCATTGTGAGTACACAGCAAGAAGGTGGTCATCTACAAGTCAGAAGGAGAGAATTCACTAAAAACCAACTTGACAGCCCCTTGATCTTGGACCTCCCAGCCTCTAGAACTGTGAGAAATACATTTCTCTTGTTTAAGCCACCCAGTCCATCATATTTTCTTATGGCCGCTCCAGAAGACTAATACACCCAGTTAGAATAAGAAATCTGACGTCTGCCCCTCTTCACTTTATTCTTAATTACGTAAAAGACAGGCTTTCAAGATATGTAGCCCCTGCTTTTCAGGAGACAACTTCAACTGGAGTGGTAGATGGAGGTAAGAAATATCTCTGAAGTCTTCAGGCAATTTAGACGGTCTACCTCAAGCCTAATAATAGCAATTTTAGAGCCATTTACCTGGCTGGCTGACTTAGAAAAAGAGTAGTTATATTCTTGAAGATTACTAATAAAATATTGATAGAGAGTAAGAGAGTAATCATGCTAAAATAACTTGTGCCATTTCCCCAAGTGGTTCCATTAGGGTACAGAGTGTGTCAGCAATTAACACTATGCTGGCACATTGAAAATGTTCAAAAGTGTTTAAGAAAGGACGAAGAAAGGAAGAAATGAATGAAGGGAGAAAAGGGGGAAAGAGAGGAAGGGGGGATGAGAGAGAGAGAGGGAAGGAACAAGGAAAGAAGCAAAGGAAGGAAGGAAGGAAGGAAGGAAGGAAGGAAGGAAGGAAGTTAGTTTGGGAAAGTAGTTAGTATCACACCTTCAGACAAAATCAGTACTTCTGGCTTTCCTCTTGCCTGTGCACAATGGAATATGACATATGTGTTTAATAAAAATAAAGAAATAGATAAATGTAGGGACTAAATACTATTTTAGTGATGTTAACTCCAGTGTTTGACAAGGTCTAGATGATCTAGACAACTAGGAAAAATCAATTAATTAGGCATTTACACTCAGTCAGCACAACCTCAATGATGAGAGTGACAACTCTAAAGGAGAGAACCTACATTAATTTTAAGGGACCAACACCTTTGAACAAAAACCACATCATGAACCAAAAAAATCCAAAAGTAAAACTTTTGATAAGAGAATGTGGTTCTGGGACATGAGGCAGACAGTAGGAATTTACATGGTCATTTATCAGTTGCCATTTACATGTTGATTGAGATTCTAGTATTTTAATAAAATGTCGTTTCAAGCCATCAGCACATTAGTCAATCAAGTTTTAGAGGCCTTCATTCACAGACTGTGCAACACTGTAATCAGTCTCTCCCCATTTCTGGGCCAGGCAAACTCTTTGTTGATTCCATTAGAGGGGAAACTAAAATCCAGTCAGGCCCTAAATGATTTATCTGGACTGCTGGTACTTCTCTCATCTGGCCTCTACTTCCTTCCTCTTTGTGTTCTCTGTCTCACCCACATTTTATTGCTCCTCAAACTAGTCAAAACTATTTCCATTTTGGGACCTTTATATTGACTAATTCCACTTCCTTGAATACTCTGTCCCCCAGATATAAACATGATTCATTATTTCACTTCATTTGAACCTTGCTCAGATGTTACCGTCACTGTAAAGCCCACAGTGCTAATTATTTTCTATCACGTCCAGCTCTCGGATATGTCCTCTGCCCTTCACTGCTTGTTTTATGACTTGGGGATCAGGAGAGAGATGTTGGGGCATTTCTTTCATTCTCTTTCTTGCTTTTCTATCTGCAGATTTGATAGGGTATTCCTCTAACTACAATTCCTGCAGCTTGACTCTTTCATATGGCTGCAGCCCTCCCAAGGCTCTAGTTAACAATATTTTGACCTTTTACCTTCAGACCTTAGGATAGTGCCAGTTTTCTGCTGTTGCTAGATACCTAGTGCTCTAATATACCTTAACGTAGCTTACATTTCTGCAAAGAGCTCCTTCATCCTAGTCCTTTTAGAAGCCTACCTGAGTGTACCTCTTCTGACCAGATTCTAAATGAAAACCTATCCAAGTGACCTTTTAAAAGACTGCAAACCAATGCCTTATCTCTCAACACCCTCAATCCCTTTCATACTGCTCCATGTTTTTTCTCATAGCACCTATTATCTTTAATAATATCATTTACTCATCCATTTGTTCTTGGAAATGTGTTTCCCTTATGTAGGGGCAGACCCATGAAAGCAAGGATCTTTTGTTCAGTGAGATGTCCCAAGTATTTCAAAGAGTCTGGTAAATGATAGATTGGAATATTATATATTAAGTGAATGAATGAAAAATGAATACATACATCAAACTAGTAGTAATATATAGTAAGTTTCCCAGAAACATTGTTGAGTAATATTGGTAATATTGGTAAACATTTCTAGCTATTAACCCCAAAAATTGTCTTTATGCCCTTTCTTCAACCTTAATAGCTTTTAGAAAATAATAGTACATTCAAAATGGATAATCAAGTAATACTTGTAGATTCCAACAAAATTAAGTTCATATATTTGTAAACCTGGTTTGTTAGGTATTTTTTGCATGTACTAATCATTGGCCTATTCATTAGGATGGTTTAGAGGGTGCTGCAGTAACACAGCCAACATTTCAGAGGCTTAAAATGAAAAGGGTCTAAGAATTCCCAATTTTGTTACAAATTGATCTCAGATTGGCAGGGGCTCTGATCAATGTCTTCATTACCCAAGGACAAGCTAACAAAGCTTCTACCATCTTAAATGTCATTGATTGTTATGGCCAGGGAAAGAGCACTTTAGAGAATAACATGCTTGTTTGGTCACTTCTGTCCGTAAGTACCACGTGTTATTTTTGCTCCATATCATTGCCCAAAGCAAGGACCATGGACAAGTTTAACTTGAGTGAAAAAATCCAATTCTATCCTGTACCTAGAAGAAGAAAAAACAGAAATTTTAATGAAGAACATGAATAATTAACAATTGGATTTGATGGGCTGAGTTGCTTAGCATGTGGCAAATAATGGTGAAAGACATGTTATAAATATTCTTAAACATGTTCATGAGATTTATGTGAAATATATAATACAAATACATATAATATATAATTATATACTCCATAATATAATAATTATATATGTATAATATAATTACTGAGCAGATAAGGCAGAGGAATATAGCAAGCTGTAAAAAGAAAATATGTTCTTTGTCCTCAAGGTCCTTGCAGTTCACTGAAAGAGGATATTTCAAAAAACACTAAAATAATTGGTTTCTGATAGATAAAACATTTTAATATTTCTTACTCCTGATCCTCAACATCAGAATATTTCTTGAAAAAATTTAAAATAAATGTTTTTAAATGAAATTGAACAAACTTGAAAATAAAATCCAAATGCATCAATATTAATTTTATAAATGCTTTTATTTAGCTATCATAGGGAATTTCCAGGCCCTCTTTGAGCTGTGTAAAATAATGCCAAATTGTCACACATTGTTTTTCTTTGGAAAGAACATATGGATCCAAGGATAAAAGCACAGAGCTATGTTATGTGATTTATGAGGTTCTCTGCTTACCCGAGGCTCATTCTTGTTCTCTCATTCCCCTTTAGTAATATAACTGGGTCATCTTCCAAGTATTTTAAGATGGTGTTCACTTTATGCCGGTCCCAATAAATTTACAAAAATCGTTCATGTTTTCTTCCAAAGATTTTGTTCAAATCACAGATTTATTGCTCCCTACATGGCTAAATTCCAAACAGAACTATGTTAGTAATGATAACTGTAGTAGACAAGGAATGGAATAAAGAAAATGAAGAAAGAAACAAGATAATTCCTTTTCTTTTCTGTTGAGGTTTTCCTAAAACATTTTTATGGACACAATTAAAGTAAACAAATTCACTATTCTACAGTAAAATGCTACAGGCAAACTTTTAACAGTTGAAAAACGACTACTTTCCCCAATTTTGACAGTTTTAGCTTATCTAATCAAATTAGTAAATAAGATTTCTCAATTCACCAAACAATCACCAGCCAATATTAGGGCTGTGCTTTGTCTGGTCACCTACATCAAAGGGTGACATACTTTTTTCAGAAATTTAAAAGTTCATGTTACTGAAAATATAATGTGAGTTGGTTAAACCAAAATGAATTCTTCAAAAGCATAGTTCTTATAAAATTTTATTTAAATATATGCATATGTATGATCACTTATGTTGTTTTCTTTTATTTTCTCATAATGAATAAGCCAATTGATCCTTGATAAAACATATAGCTTACTTTAATCTGTCGAGACAATGGTTTCAATATCATCAACTCTGTTTCTGCTGAATCACATTGTAAAAAATAACCTTTTATAGCAATGGAAACTAATTACCATTTCAACTTTTACTTTCTATTAAAAATATATATCATCATATTAAATAATAAAAGTTTTTTATAAAACTGTGAAAATCAAGTCTTTTATTTTTTCTGATAAATAATATAAAACCTAGGCTGAGTGCAGTGGCTCACTCCTGTAACCCCAGGACTTTGGAAAGCTGAGAAAGGAGGATCAACTGAGGTTAGAAGTTTGAGACAAGCCTAGCCAACATGGCAAAACCCAGTCTCTACTCAAAATACAAAGATCAGCTTGGCGTGGTAGCAGGTGCCTGTAATCCCAGCTACTAGGCAGGCTGAGGCAAGAGAATGGCTTGAACTTGAGAGACAGAGTTTCCAGTGAGCAGAGATAGCACCACTGCATTCTAGCTGGGGAGACAAAGCAAGACTCCATCTCAAAAAAAAAAAAAAAAAAAAAATATATATATATATATATATATATACACATATATATATAAGCAAAACCTTAAAAATATAGCCCCAATGCCTTTGTAACTTTCATATTGTCCTGAAACCAAGTCCTAGAAGTGGCTACTAGCAGTTGTTCAACTATTAGTCTTTAGACTGATCCCAGAGGGCATGATAATTAGCAAACAATGTTAGAAATCATTTTATATGGTTGAAACAAATGATGTTCAAGTTATGTTAATTGGTCAAAAATATTTTACATGCTTCTCTGACCTTGCCTGAAGTATTTAAGAACTTGAACAGAGCAGTACAGTGGAATTCTAGTTTTAAGATTCCATTCATTTCAGATTCCTAGTTCGATAAAGGTTTCCATTGCTTGCTTTACTGAAAAGTTTCATCTCAACTTGACACTATGAGCTTTTCATAAAAAGTTATCTCGAATGCTCAGGATAGAGAGCTATTTTCTAATTTAGAAGAACAAACTTGTAAGTGCAAAGTTAGTAAAGAGTAAATGTAAACTTACTGTTGATTCGTTTTGTCTGTATTCCTCTGAATGAACAGCTGGACCATTCATCATGTCCTCACCTTCTGAGGCCTTTCCTAATTCCCTCATTAGGATTTAGACTCCTTGCTATTTTGATTCCATTGTCCACAGTAAGGACTCTAGAAACGATAGGATTTACCTCATGGTACTAAAATCAGATGCTATATTTAATATGCTTGTTTCTTTACTATACTCACCACCCCACCATTAAACTCATTTGTAGTGTAAATTAATACATAGATAATCATATTTTATGTGGCTTGGAATTTTGCCTAGAGATAATTTTGCATATGTAACTACACATATGCATCATAATATTCTATATGAAGTGAAACTCCTGATTTTTCCTCTTTCTCATGCCTCAGGTTGTCTTGCTGATTGAGTCTACTGGAACTTGTTAATCAGACTCACCATTCATATCAATGTATAAAAGAATAAGAGCAGCTGAAGATCATACTACCCTCTGAAGTTGTGTTAGAGTGAGTCAAAGCCTTTCAAAATGAACTAATTTATTATAATTAGATACCTAAGAGACATTATTTGAAGAATACCTGGACCTTCTCATCATTCCTTGAATTCTTCCTTCTAGATGCTTACCTATACTTCCTGATATGTAAAGGTAGCCTTAGGAAAGATTTAGTTCTGGTATAGACTAATCACAATATGCAATCATAATTTGCATTTTTAATGATTTTTTTGAAGAATACCTGGGCCTTCTCTTCATTCCTGGAATTCTTCTTTCTAGGTGTATACCTAAACTTCCTAATGTATAAGGATAGCCGTAGGGGAGTTTAGTTCTGGTATAGACAAATCATGATATGCAATCATAATTTGCAATTTTAATGATTTTTTTACAGATTATAGAAATTATATGAAGTCTCCAATTGGATATGTGAGCCATGGTACTGGGATCTTATTTTCAATTCTGATTTTTTTTTTCCCTGTGAAGGTCAGACTTTAAGGTGGTCCTATTATCGCAGCTCCTGGTATCTCAGCACCTACTTTCTACCTCCCATCGAGTGTGAGTGGGGCTGGTGACCTGCTTCCCACTAAGTGAACATGTCACAAGCAATAGGATGGCATTCCGGGGATTTCAGCCCATTACACATGACTGTCTTGATAGCAGACTTCCCCCAGTCTCTATGTTTCTCTCCTTTACAGGTTGAAAAACAAAAACTGCCATGAATTCCACAGACACAAACAAATGAATTCTGCAAGCAATCCAAGGGAGATCTATAACCTAACAGGGTTGAGATCCTGATGAGGACCCTGCTTTGGCTGCCACCTAGATTGCCCTATGATATCCTAAACAGAGGATCCATCCAACCTGTGTCTGGACTCTTGACCCACAGAAGCTGTGAGAGGATAAATGCATGTTTTTTCAAGCTTCCAAATCCATGGTAATTATGCAACATAGACAACTAATGCAGTACTTCATTCTCTGATTTCAGACCACTGTCAAGATATAAAATTTCCTACAAATTGCTTGGAACTACTAAAACACTAATAGTAACTGTGGCTTTTATAGTCAGAGCAGCTGGTTTTAGGAAATATCGTTAACCACCAGGGGAACTCATTTTACCCCTATGTACACAAAAACATATGTGAGATGTTACAATAATGTTTCTTTCCTTACTGATGTTTAATATCCATATCTGCTTAATAGCCAGGGGTGGTGAATGGACCCATCTTGTAAAAAGACTTGAAGGGGAAGAAATTTAAAGCCCAGTACGCATTAGGCACAAATTTCCTTTATATAGGATTGCACTATTGCCATATCTGTCCATGTGTCTGTCATGGGTTAAATCAAAACATTAATACAAATGTTTTTTGCAAAAGCCTGGATAACTAAGATACACAGGAACAGTTACATAAAATGCTAAAGGGGCTCAAATTGACAGGCACGACTTTACTTCTTTACAAATTTTATCTAAGCTATATTTATTCATTTACTTATTTTGTACTGTTTTCAAGTCTGTTTCTCTCTTCCTCCATCACAATTTTACAGATAAGTAGCTGAACAGCACCTAAAGGCAGTTGTGATATGGTGGCCTCACCATGAAATTGTTGTTTTCCAAGTTTTCCTATAATGCTTTGCACTCAGCAACTTAAATCTAGCTCCTTCTTTTTAGAATCACTTTCCTTCATGCCTTGTACCCTCCCAAGTGGATTACTTATATTCCCCTAAAGAGTTTTCCAAGTTACTATATTTAAAGTCACTGATATTTTATTTTCTCACTCAGAACTGTAGTTCACTTTCATTGAGGACACACTTTACATCTGTAAAAACATCTTGATCACATGTAATCTAACAATGTTGTTAGCTCCTTTTCTCTTGTATTGTTTAAAGATGAGTTTTGAAAAGAATACCTTTTTAATACTGTTATGTGGTACCAGAATAATGACCCTTCCCAAAGATATCCACCTTTTAATCCCTGGAACCTGTAAATATGTACTTTACACATAGTAAAAGGGACTTTGCTGACGTGATTAAGTATCTTGAGATGAGGAGATTATTCTAGATTATCTGAGAATGCCCAGTGTAATCACAAGGGCTCTTATAATAGAGAAACTTCTAGATAGAAGATGGAAGCAGATTGAGCCTTAGAGAGCAAGTCTGCAGTGCATCGTGATCGAACTGCACTGGAGCCTGGCCAACAGTGTGAGAAACTGTCTCAAGTAAACCCCCAAACAAAAACAAACAAAAGAAACATAGAATAATAGAAAATTGAAGGAAAGGTTAGAAAGGGAAGAAATTCCTCTAGAACCCAAAAAGAAAGAGAGAAAGTTCCCTCCCAGAGCCTTTAAAAGGAATACTACCCTGTGGATCCATTTTAGACTTTTCACCTCCAAGACTGTAAAAGAATAAATGCAAGTTGTTTTGAGCTAAATTTGTGATAATTACTTACAGCAATAGGAAACTAATATTATTTATTAAAAAAAATTGCTAAAATTAGTTTAGAAGGGTCAGAAGTTAAAGAATCTTAAGATTTCCACAATCTGAAAGATTCAAGGTGACTAATTATCTCTCTTTGATATATGAAAAGGTTTATAACTTTTGTCGTTGTGTAGTTAATAACCTGTTTCCTTTCTTAGAGTAAAAACATCTCATATGTGGGTTGGCATAACCCATACTGGGAATTGGAATGTGTGCTATTGCCTCACCAAATTTAAGGCCTACAGCCCTCTACCAAGGAAAGGTTTTTTAAAATTGTTTAAGCAATAATGAAATCAAGAGATGATCTGGATCTGGACAAGATAGACATTGAAAATTTTGCCAGAAGCCTGGAACAAATCTGTGGGGACTGTCATTTTGTATTTGTGTGGAGACTTCTCTGCTCTACGAATTTCCTTCCACAGGGAAGAACTTCTAGACCCAGGGGCACATCTAGGCAAAACTCTGTTACCTGATTGAGCACACTGAGGAACATGTATCCCTCTTGACTTACTGCAACAGCAAAAGCAACAACAAAATTCAAAATTAGAGCTCTAACCAAAGAGAGCCATTTAATAGAAAGTTTAGAGATATTGCATAAGTAGAAACATACCTTATTGATGATGTGCTTTGCTTAATAGACCACCACAGACAATAGTCTCTAAATCTCATCTGGTTCTCATCATAAAGAAAATTAAACTGTAGTTGGGAGTCAAGGAAGAGAGCCTCAGAATTTTTCTTTAACAACTTGGTTTTCCTCTACAACAATCTGAGAAAATTAATTCTCTTGGATAGACATCTTGAAAGTTCCCTATCAGAGCTGAAACCTTCCTTTCTGTTACTCAGAACCGAAGCTTACCATATTAAGGACACATGCCTTTGTCACTATGGCCATAATAATTCACAAATGTAAGAATCCTTGTGTGTATATATCAGCACATAGGTAACCTTAATGCCTCTTTCAGTCCAATTTTGAATTGATATTTCTCTTCTATCATAATAAAAGCAGAGTGCAAATAAAACCCAGTTATATGTTGCCTTTCCATTGTTTGTGGTGGAGAATCTCAGATTAAAATAAATGGATTAAGTGATAGACTCTTACTTCAATCATAAATAAATTTTATGAAAACAAGACTCCATGTCTAGGATAATCCAAAAATTGCTTATGTTTCTCTAAGTCACTGTGAAAAATTTTCACTGGAAGTAATTATCTTCCACTAAAGTTTGTTTTGAAAAATTTACATGTAAAGTTTGGTTAAGACTATGTTTTACCTTTCAATAGAAAGAAAATATCATAACCTATAAATATTAAGAAAATAGATTTATTGTACATATGCTTATTAAGAAAATAGAAAAATTGTTTCCCAAAGCAACAACCTCTGAGATATTTTAGTTGTTTGCTCAGATGTAGAAGGAGTAGGTGGCATTCTTCTCTGATCCTAGATCTGTTACTACAGTCATTGAGTGAACTTACTCAAATGCTATAATGTATGCGGCCCACTCATTCCATCTCTTTAATAAAATGGAATTGGAAGAGGTTGCCTCTGAATGTTTTACAGCACCAGAGACTTCTCACTCTGTTCTAAGAAGAAGGTCATCTCTCTCTCAATCCTGACATTATATCTTTGATTTTTTTGCATCTGGAACACACACGAATTTAGCTGGCATTTTTCATCTGTGAAGTTTTGGAATTTTTGTTACTATTCCTTACTTTTGCCGTACCCTACTCCTCACTTTCTCTGCAAGACAAACAAAAACAAACAAACAAAAATAAAACCTGAATTTAGTAAAGTCAGGAAAAACACCTACTTCTAATCTCATTTTGAGAATTTTATCACTTTCAGTTATAGGAAAAGATTAAATGTATACTAATACCTTGGGTGTCATTAAGTAAATAAAATGGAATGATAAATCCTACCAAGACTGTTATCAATGGGCAATAGTCCTCTCTTCTGAGTAGTAATCAAACAACCTATTTTATGCGTCCTAGTTTTTGTCCTCCTAGATCTGTTCACCCCATGAAGGTTATGTTTATTTTATGAATGGCCTGACTGCCCTTTCAGCAGAGATCTCTCATTATCAATTCTGGTGAGCAAACTTACCTGAAACAGTATCAGTTTAGCTTGGTGGAAAATCAAAATATCAGTCTAATTTTAATATCTTCATTTTTTAAAAATATATATTTCATAGACTGTTTTAAACTATAAATTATATGTATAATTATATGTGAATTACACTGTTCTAAAAATATATTATTAAAGGAAAATATGCTAGACAAATCTCTATATGTGGCAACTCTGCTTACTAGCTAGTCCTCCATACATCTTCAGAAATCTAGGCAGAGGTTCCCAAACCTCAGTTCTTGACTTCTGTGCACCTGCAGACCCAACACCACATGTAAACCACCAACATTTTGGGCTTTCTCCCTCTGAAGCAATGGCCTGAGCTGTACTCTAGCCCCTTTTAGCCACAGCTGGAGTGGAGAAGCAGTTGGAATACAGGGAACCGTGTCCTGAAGCTGCATAGACAAGAGGTCCCTGGGCCTGGCCCAGAAAACCATTTATCCCTCTTATGTCTAAGGCTTGTGATGAAAGGGGCTGCCTTGAAGATCTCTGGCAAGCGCTGGAGACATTTTCCCCATGGCATTGGTGATTAACATTTAGCTACTCATTACTTAGGCAAATTTCTGCACTGGGCTTGAATTTCTCTCCAGAAAATGAGTTTTTCTTTTCTATTGCATCATCAAGCTGCAAATTGTCTGAACTTTTATACTCTGCTTCCCTTTTAAATATAAGTTTCAATTTCAGATCATTTTTCTCATTCAAAATTCCACAGATCTCTAGGGCAGGGGAAAAGTGCCACCAGTCTCTTTGTCAGAGCATAAGCAAGAGTGACCTTTGCTCCAGTTGCCAATAAGTTACTCATTTCCTCAGCCTGAGCTTCTTTGTCCGTATCACCATCAGCATTTTGGTCAAAGCCATTCAACAATTCTTGGTTCCAAACTTTTCAAAGTTCCAAACAATTCAAAGTTCCAAACTTTCCCACATCTTCCCGTCTTCTGAGCCCTCCAAACTGTTACAACCCTTCCTGTTGCCCAGTTCTAAAGTAGCTTCCACATTTTCATGTATCCTTATGGCAGCACCACACTCTTCTGGTACGAATTCACTGTATTAGTCTATTTTCATATTACTATAAAGAATTTCTAAAACTAGGTAATTTATAAAGGAAAGAGATTTAATTGACTTACAGTTTCAAATGACTGGAGAGGCCTCAGGAACTTACAATCATTGTAGAAGGGGAAGAAAACACAACCTTCTTCACATGACGGCAGGAGACAGAAGAAGGAGAGCCAAGCTAAGGGAGACAACCCTTCTAAAAACAATCAGATCTTGTGAGAACTTATTCACTATCAAGAGAATAGCATGGGGGAAACAATCCCCATGATTCAATTATCTCTACCTGGCCTCACCCTAGATATATGGGGATTTTTACAATTCAAGGTAAGATTTGGATGGGGACACAGCCAAACCATACCAATGATTTAGTTACTTGAAGTGCCTTTTCATGAACACAGGTTTTATGCTTTCATATAGATAATTTTTCTTTTCTTTAACATTTAGTAATTTTTTTTGCTAACATAGATTTTCCTAAGCAAAAGCTAAAAAGGTATTTGTATTTACCTGTATTTTCCTAAGTATTTAAAAATTTTGCTTTTGACAATTACATTGTAGTATAATTGGAATTTATATATTTTGTAAGACATAAAACTTATTTTGTTTGTATTCTCATATGAGTAGCTATTTTGTTCTGTTTCAATTTTAGAATAAATTTTCCATTCTCCACTGATACAACATGGCTGTTCCTTGAAAAAGCAATGTTCTGTATATGTATAAGTTTGTTTCTGGATTATTAATTCTATGCCATTCATCAATGTATATTTATGTGCTAGTCATCACTTAATAATAAATGTTGCTGTATACAGGACAAATATCTTACCTTAATCTTTTTAAAGAAAATTTCCTCCAGATGTATTTGTGTTATACTTGGCCATTGGGTAATTCATGTAAATTTTAAATTCATCTCAGAAAAGTTCTATAACTTTGAGATTTTTATCAAAATTACACTAAAATTTAAGATATATTTGAAGAAATGATATATTAATTAAGTGTAATGTTTACTAATTTAGTTCTATTAACTCTTCCCATATATAAACATTGTACATCTCTTCCATTGTCTTCTTTAATTTCTCTCAATAAAGATTTATCATTTATGCCATGTAAATTTTGGATATTTTGGTTATGTTTATACCTAAGTAATTTACTTTATGATGTTTTTTGTTTATACCACATATTGCATTTTTAAAATTATGTTCTCTTGATATTTGTCTGCATTTTATGTAATTGAAATAAAGTTTTGAATATTAATCTCAGACCCAGTCACTTATTATTTATAATAATTTGTGATTTTTGTTTGTTTGTTGGTAGACAGTGATATTATTTACAAAAAGTTAAAGTTTTATTTTTCTTCTTCTTTTTCCAAAGCTGTACAATGGTCCCGCAAAAAAAAAAAAATCCACATTCTAATCTCTGCATCCTGCCAATAATATTGCATATGGCAAAAGAGGACTTAGTAAATGTGGTTGAGAATCTTGAAATAGGGGTATTATCCTGGATTATCAAAGTGGGTCTTAAATGCAATCACAACTATGCTTACAAGAGATAGAGGCAGAGGGAATTTTACACAGATACAAGAGGAAAAGCCAATGTGATCATAGAGGAAAGATTAAAATAAGGTGTTAAGATCAGTAATTCAAATAATGGAAGTAGCAAGCCAAGGAATGCTAACAGGTACCAGAAGAGGCAAATAATAAATTTTCCCTGCTATCTCTAGAGGGAGTGTGGCTTACTGATGTCCTGATTTTGACCAGTTGCAAACGATTTCAAAATTCTGGTCTCCAGAACTGAAAGGGAACAAATGTGTGTTGTTTTAAGCCATCACATTTGTGGTAATTTTTACGGCAGCCATAGAAAAATTGTTCTCTAATGTTATGCCATTTATTTCTTATTGTTTTATTTGGTTTGCTAAGAAATCCCAGATAGTGA
Organism: Cheracebus regulus; assembly: GCA_963574635.1. Taxonomy (NCBI): domain Eukaryota; kingdom Metazoa; phylum Chordata; class Mammalia; order Primates; family Pitheciidae; genus Cheracebus; species Cheracebus regulus. The sequence continues at coordinate 98,167 of CAUYQU010051358.1, read as the reverse complement.
TTAATAAAACTAAAGATAACAAGTATCCTGATTTTAGAAGAATATTCTAAGATGTACATATCTTTCCACTTAGGTTATTGTTTGTTTTATATTTGTATATATACCATTTAATCAAAAGAATTTTTATATATTTCTAATTTACTAGAATTTATTAAATCAGGAATTCTGTCTATTTAATGTAGTGAATGATATCTTCTGACTTATACTTAATCATATTTGTATTTTCAGAAGAAAGCCAACTGATCATTGTGCATAATCTTTAAATACACCTTTGGATGATTGCTAATACTCATTTGGGATTTTTGCATCTATTTTTATAAGTGTAAGGAATCTGTGATTTTTATTTTTTCTGAAATTGTCTGGTTTGGGTGTCAATATTGTATTTGCTTCACAGAATAAAATAAACAGTAAATCTTCCTTTTGTATAATCTGGATGAGTTTTTATAAGACATGAATTAGCTTTTGAACATTGTTAAAACTCAACTGTAAAACCTCTGGACTGTGAGTTCTATTTGAGAGAAGATGCTTTAATCTCTTAAGCAAAGAACTATCGATAGATCCAGTCTCTTTTTCTGTAATTTTTGGTAAGTTACATTTTTCTAAGATTTTATTTGTATTTTACCACATGTAAATTTTAAAAATTTGGAGGACAAAATTACATATAGAATACCTATTATATTTTAACCCATGCTATCTGTAATTATGGCCCAGTTATATTTGGTCCTTATCTGTAATTATATTCTTGAGAATGTTTTTTATTATATCCTCATATTGGATAACAATTTAACTGAATATAAACTCCAAGTGTGAATCTGTAATTAGTTCTCAATTTTTGTTTGCAATAATGTTTATTCATTTGCATTTTCTTTTGTTTTATTTCTATGACTCTTTTTGGAGGTTATCTATTTTGTTACGATTTTTAAATAGCCATATTTAAAATTTATTTTTTGCTACCAAGTTCTAATTTAATTCTGTTGAAATCAGAATTACAAAATACTCGATGGGAATTATATGTAGCTCTTTGAGAACTGTGATTTTTATAACACAATACACACTTAATTTAGTTTAAATATTTCATGCATACTTGAGAATATGTAATTTCTAGTTACTGAATGCACTGCTTTTTCCATGTACATAACACTCACTCTTTCTCTGTTTTCCCCCATCTTCTCTCTAGTTTAGTTGAATAACTCTATTATTCACAACATTCGTACTCAATATATAATAATGGAGAAGGAATAGTAAAGTCTCCTACTCTGACGTTGGGTTTGTGAATGTCTCTGTCATTACGTCAAATTTTACTTTATATAGCTAAAGACTATTTTATGAGGTACATGCATGCCATTAATTTTATATATTCTTACAAATTAAGCCTAATGGCATAGTATAATAAAACACTTATATTTGCTGATGATTTTTGTTTTTAAAGCAATTTTGCCTGCTGTAATATAGTGTCACCAACAATCATACCTAATAGTATCCTGAATATTTTTTTTTTGGCCTTCATTTTGCTTGGTATAACTTCATCCTCTATGTTTAGGCATTTCTTCTTGACATCTTATAATGGGATTTTATCATTTTCTTCTTTTTAAAATCTAATCCAAATCTAGCTTTTAGCAATTGAGTTTTGACCTTTTATGATTACTGTAATATTAATACAATTGACAGCCTTTTTTCTTCCATTTTACTTTTTAATTTCAAATTGCCAAATTTTCCTCATGTTATAATCCAATCCTTCTTTAAAAAATTTATTTCTATAGCTTCACTTTGGTCTAATCAACATATTTTGTTCTTCTCACAGTAACTTCCATCATATATACATGGTCCAGTTAGAATTTTAATTCTTGGTAACTATCAGTAGAATTTTCATATTTCCTTTATTTGGTTTAACAAAATTTTAAGAATATAACAGTCTTGAGGATGCTATGAGATTATTGTAAGTTCTTATTTATCTTGCAGCATTTTCTGAAAATTATTAACTTTGATTACAAACTTGTTTTTGTAATATACATTTTAGGAGAAGACATTCTAAGGACTTACATGCCTGAGAAAGATTTTTAGAAATTATACCCATAGTTTGAATAAAATTTTGCTTAATAGGTTCTAAGCTCAGGATCATATTTTCTTTTTTGCTTAAAATTACTACTCTATCACCTCTTTAATCCATGGTTACTATTGAAGAGCCTGCTGTCAAACTAGTTATTTTATTTCTGTTTAGATGGCTTGTTATTATTCTTTAAAAGCTTTTGGAAATTGTTTTGAATTTGTCTAGGTTTCATTTTTTATAGTTATTATTATTATTACTATAATCTTTTTGGTTTAGCATTTTTTACTCCATTTCAACTTAATGTTTTTGTCTTTAATTCTGAAAAATGTATCTTCATTATCTCCAAATATTTTATTGCCTCTATTTTTGTCTGTCCTTTAGAAATCCCTGTTATCTGGATATGAACCATTCCTATTCTATCTTTTATAATTTCAGTTTTATTTTATAAATTTCTATATTCTCTTCTGCTTCATTCTGGGAGAGTTCCTAAATGTGATTTTCCAATCAATTATGTATTCTCCAGTTTTTTTCTACATACCATTTATCTCATCTTTTGTGTTCTCTATTTCAGTTATTGTTTTCATAAATTCAATAATTTATTTGCTATAAAGTTTTGTTTATGTTACTAATGTATTTCTGTGCTTTTACCTTGCTTTTAATATAGATCTCAAAAATTTTAATACTTTGCTTCTGATGATATCCAGTTTTTTAAAACTGTAAAGTCCTCCTGAGCTCAGATTTCTCTGGGAACTCTGTGTTTTTGTTTGATAATGCATCTAGTAAATGCTGTATTCTAGTTTGTGAACACAGGGGGTCTCAAAGAATCAGGAGGGGTGTCCTCATGATGTAGATCCCCAAGAAACTAAACATTTCATTTTTTTCTCTTTTTCTTCAGGTGTTTTTTTAGACTCTTGCTTGTAGGCAGAGTGTTGTATGGCTTTGCAGTACATCAACATCAAGAGTTTAACAATGGAAAAATGGGCGATCTAGAGGCCAATCATAGGCAGGTGTTTCTGCATCTCTTCATAAGTTCAGGTCTTTGTGTTGTGTACAGATTATCCCTACAGAAAACTACACAAGTGGTTGAGACATTGGTCTTGGCTTTTTGCAGTGAGAGACAGGTATTTATTTTCCTAAATTAAGTAGAGCAGGTAAAGGAAAGGGGAATGCTCAGACCACTCCAAAACGGCCCCCACCCCAGTCTTCCAATTAAAGCAACCACAGACATTTCAAAACAATCTTTCTTTTTCCCAGTTTTTTATTTGTTTATTTTTTTCCCAAATCTTATTTCCTTTCCCTAGTTTCCTAGATGTTGATCTCTTAAAAGGGAAACATTAGTCTGGGCTAATATAAAGCACACTGTATAGGTCTGCAAAATACATATTAGTTGATACATATTTTATTGTATTACTTTATTAATAAGGACATTAAGATTCAATCTTAGCATAGTTACTGGAACTTGGTTGGTATTGTGTAATTGTCTTATAATTAAATTAATCTATGTAAAAATATAATTTAAAAAATTATATTTTATATGAATGCTCTATTTAAAATTTAAAATCTTTCAGGGAAGAAAACCTACAGTATTCCACTCTAAGAGCCTAATATATTGCCTTTTACAAGTTTTTAAAAAATGGAATATAGCAATGATATATTTAAAAAGAAATATTTGATTATGATGTGAATACTGTAGACAATTTAGTGGCTTTGCTTCTTCATGAGCTCATAATTTTAAGTATATATTTTATATATACATAATTTTAAGTATATAATATACATAATTTTATGTATTTTAGTATATATGCATAGTATGTATATACATAATTTTAAATATATAATACATAATTTTAGTGTATGTATAATTTTGTATATTTTAGTATATACAAAGTATACACATAATAGTATGTACATAATAGTATATACATAATAGTATATACATATTATACATAATTTAGTATATAGGTAATTTTAGGTATGTGTTATACATACAAAATTTCATCCATATATATATAATTTTAAGAAGTACCTCATATATACATACAAATGAAAAATTATGCATAGTAGTGGAAACTCTTATCTTTATTAAGTAGCATGATTCACACTGAGGTGGCAGATTCCAATTTGGTTGGCTGTCTATCTTCATCTATATAGGTCAGTGTACATATGTTGTACCCTACTTGTATGTAAAACCTCACACTGGCATAACTTAATATACTGTGGTTCTGCTTCCAGACTCTTTTAAATATCAAGCTGGACTGAAACTGAATCTCAAGCTCAAGTTCTTCCCTTGGACACAGTAATAATGCTTCAAGACTTTCTTTCCATCCTCTACCTACCAACATTAAAATCAACAAATGTACATATGCCTCTTAACCTATTGTTAGATTATGAAGTGATATGAGTTTATCTATTCATGGTGAAGTATTAATTCTTATTAATAATTTCATATGCCAGTACTTCACTGTAATTTGGATTGTAATTTTGATCTAGAGGCCAGGGAGAAAGAGGGAGCATTTCTATGCTGTGCCTCTATAATAGAAATTTTGATAATCTAACATGTTAGTAGAAAAACTTTTGAGATGATTTGGTCACTCTTATGTCTTTCAAATTAGGACATCAGTGTCAATGTCTTTCAAGAATATTTTTTTTCACTTATTTACATTAATTTTGAACAATTATATACCTCTTCACGGGTTAAATATTTTAAGTGTTTTATTGAACTATAAAGTAATAACAAATATTAATAGTGCTACTAAAAAGCACTTAGAGAACCTATTTTTAAAAAATAATCTCAATGATATTAATGTTTTTAAATGGCATGAGTATATATCTTATAAATTACTCAAAGAAAAAAGTGTTATACTAAATAGAACTAGTGTTCTCATACAGAAAATAAGATATAGAAACCTTGAATAGAAATCAAAAAGTTACTAGATGATAAACTTCTTTTAACTAGTAAAAATTGATCCCATTCTCTAAATTCTAGATTAATGTAATTAGCTTCTCTGGTAGAAGAATATGAGAACTATCAAATTAAAATAGATTGTTCTCATATTTTAAGTCACTTTAGTTTGTAAGTTAATGTGATGGTCAGTTGATTGTGTCAACTTGACTGGACCATGGGATGCCCAGATATTTGGCTAAACATTTCTTTCTTTCTGTCTCTCTTTCTCTCTCTCTCTCTTTCTCTTTCTCTCTCTCTCTCTCTGTGTGTGTGTGTGTGTGTGTGTGTGTGTGTGTGTGTGTGTGTGTGTGTTTGTTTTAATGAGATTAACATTTGAATCAGTAGTCTGAGTAAAGCAGATTGCCCTCCCAGGGTGGGCAAGCAGCATCTAGTCAGTCAAGGCCTGAATAGAACACAAAGACAAAAGGAGAATTTGCTCGACCTGCCTGACTTGTTGAGCTGGGACATCAGTCTTCTCCTGCCTTTGGACAGGTACAAAGGACACCTAGTTCTCAAGCCTTAGAACTTGAATAGAAATCACACCAAGAATTCTTGTGGTTCTCAGACCTTTGGCCTCAGACTGCAATTACACCATGGGATTTCCCATGTCACTAGCTTGCAGATGGCAAATCATGAGACTTTATAGCCTTGATGATCATGTCAGTCAATTACCCTTAATGTCTCTTTCTCTCTCTTTCCATACATACATACATAAATACATATACATATATATAAGCTTTTTTCATAATTGTGAAATTGTCATATGTATATGTGCATGTATGTGTGTGTGTGTGTGTGTGTATTCTCTATTATTATATGTATATATTTCCTATAGTGTATATATATGTGATATGGTTTCTCTGTGTCCATCCCCAAATCTCATCTTGAATTCTCATGTGTTGTGGGAGGGACCCGGTGGGAAGTAACTGAATCATAGAGGTAGGTCTTTCCCATGCTGTTCTTGTGATAGTGAATAAGTAGTAAGTCTCATGAGATCTAATGGGTTTATAAGGGGTATTTTCCCTTCACAAACTCTCTCTTTGCCTGCTGCCATCCACGCAAGATGAAACTTGCTCCTCCTTGCTTTTAGCCATGATTTTGATGCTCTCCCAGCCATGTGAAACTGTAAGTCCAATTAAACCTCTTTCTTTTGTGAATTGCCCCGTCTCAGGTATGTCTTTATTAGAAGCATGAAAATGAACTAATACAATATGATGTATATATACATATACATATATATAGAGATGTATATATACATATACATATATATAGAGAGAATATATATATATATTCCCTATTGTTTCTCTTTTTCTGGCTAACCCTGACTAATACAATACTAATGCAGTAGATATCTACAAGTTCCCATTTAAAGTTAAATTACTGAATTAAAATAGTAAAACACATGTAATTTTAATTTCTGGCCTATTAAAAATAGTGACATTTTTGTTACAGCAGTTCTTAAAATATAACCAAATGAATTTAAGTAATCTCACAATTTCAGAACTACCATCACTCATGTTTATTAAGTAAACATCTAGTAATAACTTGTCTTCAAAATATACAAAAAATCATTCAAACTCAATTATTTTTTTAAAAAACTACTCAAGCATGGACAAAATAGTTGTCAAATATCTCTCACCAAAAGGTATACAGATGGCAAAAAAGTGTACAAAAATATGTTCAACATCATTTTTTTACTAGAGAAATGCAAATTAAACAAGGAACACCACTGTAGGGAAAAATAAATTCCACCTTCAACCTCTTGGAGCCCAGGCTGGGCCTGAGAATTAAATTCTCTTTAGATGAATTAATAGGAGAAAAGCATACAAATTTATTTAACAAAAACTTTTGTTTTTGTTTTTTTTTGACATGGGAGCTTTCATAAAGATATGAAAACCCAAAGAAGCTGTTCGAGCCCATCAGTTAGGTATTAAATTAGACAAAGAATAAAAAGCGAAAAAGCAACTAAAGGAGGCTTAGAACATGAGTTATTTTCACAAGATCTGTACAAAACTCTCTAGGTCACAATTTTGCAACCTTGTGCTAAGAACGGTGCATATTTCACATGGGAATTTTATATCTCGGTATTAAGAAAGAGCAAGAAGGAAGGTCAGTGATCTTAATGTGTCTGCCATCACATATCAATTAAAATGGCTAAAAGTAGAAAACAAACAAACTGACAGTAACAATGCTGGTGAATATTCAGAGCAACAGGAACTCATGTTTATTGCTGCTGGAAATGCAAAAAGGGAGACTAGCATTGGAAGCTAGTTGGGCAATTTCCTGCAAAGCCAGGCATAGTCCTGCCATGCAATCCAGCAAATTGCACTCGGATTGACTGAACGCTTATGTCCACACAACAACTTGCACATAAATGTTTCTAGCAGCTTTATTCATAATTGTCAAAAACTGAGAATAACAAAGATATTCTTAAATAAATAAGGATGTGATGCATCCTACAATGATATATTATTCAACGATTTTTAAAATACACAAATTCATATCTTAAAAAGACATGAATCAATATTAAAGAGCTATCTCTAAGTGAAAAAAGTAATCTGAAATGACTACAGATTGTGTGATTCAAATAATATGACATTCTGGAAAGAGCAAACAGAGACCTTAAAAAGACCAGTGGTCGCTATGGATCCTAGGAAAACGGGGAAGGGTTAAATAGATGAGACATACAGATTTTTTTTCAGAATGAAGAAAGTATTCTGTCTGATATGGTAATGGTGAGTAAGTAACTTTATGCATTTGTCAAAACTTGCAGTTTTACAGCACAAAGAAACATAATGCACAAAAATGTGATTCAAGAGGATGTAGGATCTCAGAATTGAATGCAGACTGTTACGAAATCTTCTAATTGCATTGCAAATAATTGAAACACCTTTACTGAAGGGTTCCAGGGAAAAGGTGCTGACCTAAATAACTTTGGAAATTAGTGGAGTTGGTATGAGTAAAGGCAAAAGGAACTGTACATAATCACTTTACTCAAGTTGGTATATTTGCTTCCATTTGGGGGTGGAGTTACAATTCTAATATTGATAAACAGGTATATTAGAAGTGAGCAATTAAGCACATGCATGGTAGTTGGAGCCATGTTTTTCTCACTGTTGGAGAAAAAGTTTATAGATAAGACTGGGATATGTAGGGAGAAGTCCAGAATGATCAATGTGATAATGGATTACAGGTGACATCAGTATGAACTAATATTGGGTTCAATATTGCTACAGAGGATAACATCCCAAAATACTGGAAAATATGTACACAGGGTTATTATGCACACATGTATTTTCATCCTTTATCAGCTATATTTATATAAAAGCAATGAAATCAGTATCAAGGAACACACCGAACACCCAAATCTTGATTACTAATACCATTCTTCAATAAAAGGAAGAGAAATGGCTGGAAGCAAGACAAAGGTAGAAAATATACAACATGAGCCTGGTAGTGTAGTACTCAAAATCCATGCACACTCTTACATTGGTGGGGATACATCAAAGGGAGAAGGCAATTGAAAGAGCTCCTATTGGTCAAAACGAGAAAAATTTGAGCCATAACATAGAGATATTCGATAATTTTTGTCAAAAACTCTGCTCTTAAGGAGATGAAACAAAACTCTTCACTCTTCAAGTGTGAGATGGATATAGAAGCTGCCTCTAAAGGTGCAACCTGGGAATGGGAATAAGATAGAAACTATACAGTAGAGACACCTGACAAAACACCTCAGCCAAAGAAGATCAACATCAACAGCCGTCAATCATGTTTGTAGTATGTACCTGCTATGATTTAAATGTGTCTTCTCAAAATCCAGGTGTTGCCACTGTGATAATATTAAGAGGTGGGGCCTTTAAGAGGTGATTGGACCCTGATGGATCTCCCTCATGCATGAGATAAGGTCTTTAACAAAGGAGGCTTCATTTAGTGTTGGGCTAGCTTGCCCTTTTGCCTTCTGCCATGTGAGGACAGCAAGAAGACCCTCACTAGAGCAAATGCTGACTCCTGGATCTTAGACTTTCCAGCCTCCAGTACTGTGAGAGAGAAATTTCTGTTCTTAATAAATTCCCAGCCTGTGATATTTCTTATTTCAGCACAGACTATGACGTACCCTTAGTGTCATGTGATGGAAATGGCATTTCTTTTATATGTTCTTTTTGCCAGAAACTCGTAACCTCATTCTAACCTTAGAAAACAACAACAACAACAAAAATTAAAAGCATCAGAATAATTCCAAAAGAGAGGTATTCTGCAAAATACCCAACCAGTACCCCTCAAAACTGTTAAAGTTATCATATACAATGAAGAAACTGTCACAGTCAAGAAAAGCATAAGAAAACATGACAAATAAATGTATTATGACAACCTGGATAGAATCCTGGAGGAAAAAAAGAGCATTAAGTGAAATTTTAAAAATCTGCTTAAACCGTAAACTTCAGTTAATAGCAATATATCCAGACTGTTGTTTTAATTGTAATAAATGTACCATACTAATATAAGATGTTAAGAACAGTGGAAACTCAGTGTGGGGCACATTGGACTCTGTGTATAATCTTCTTAATTTTTCTCTATATCTAAAAGTGTTCTAAAAAGTAAAGCCCAGTTTTTAAAAAGTAGGCAAAATAGTTCTGCCTACATACAAGATAAATGTCACACTTAGTGTCCTCATTATACCTGTTGAAAAAAAAATACAAATTCTTTAAAAGAGTAAGAACATTTAAAATGTATCTTATTGGCTTTAATTATATATTTACATATAATTTTATGTTATTATTGTACAAATTAATGATCAAAAGCCCTTTTGTAATCAACATATCATATCTTACTACAAAAAAATTACAAATTAATTTTTAAAATTGTCTGTGAATTAATGGTGCTAAATGTAAAAGGCCTTTAACTATATTACTAGCCCACAATTGATTTAAAAACATATAATATAAATATGAGCAAATTATGATTAAATCTAAAAAAGGAGACATTTTCAAATGTATTTTAATGAAGTTGGGCTGTTCTTATATATGTGTATGTTCTTGACTTCATTTATCAATATGTCCAATGGCTGTGAAATATGTTTTTCAATACGATTATTATTTATTTATATAGATGTAAGAACACATTGATGTAATTTAAATAAATTTTATTATGACAATGACAATCAAGTTTTTGAACTTTCTTATTAAAAGCTAAGACAATGATTTATCATCAAAACTTCTTTGTCATCATCTATAAACAATTAATGACTTTTCTCTTTTAATATTCTTGAAAGTAAAAAAATGTTAACCATACTATTTTTGAAGTCATTTGTTACCAAGTCTTTAGTAGCATTTATTTCCTGAGAATTTAGAAATTTTACCAAAAATGCTTAACAAGATCTTATCAAATGACGACTTAATTATATCTGTGACAGTTTTATTTTGAGGAACCTCATTTAATCTGATACACTCAGAAAGCATTTAAAATCTCAATATTAATTTTAATAAATATTTATTTATTTAATTTAATAAATATTTATTTATTAAATAATACTACCTATGGATTTCCAGCGGTTTGCTTTGTGAAACGGCTTAAATTCCCACCTGTGAATTTGGAATAAGTGGGTTGGATGCCAACACCTTGAAAAATATCCCTCAAAAAACAAAAGAACAAGAGCCACCAGCTCCCACACAAAGTAAAACATGGAAACCTAACTTTAACAGTGTTAATAAGGAGCAACTACCCAGGAGTCACTGTATCAATAATGCCTGTATTATAATACCCTCTCCTCCTTAAAGCACAGGAGCAAGTAGTACACACTTGTCTGAAAACCAGTTTCATCAATACTGTAGTCTCTCTCCAAAGATGAGTACCAATCTCTGTTACCAGTTTCACTACCTTTTGGAGTTTTGGATAACATATCTATACCACAATATTTACATTTTTCAATGAGTTAATTTTAAATATTTTAATAAAATACTTTTATCATAGATGTCAAATTCATTTTTGCCAATACTTTTAAGTTTGAGATTTAGTTCATTCCATATATAGCAATAATTGTTACATTATCTGCATGTTTAAGCAAATATTTATTGTCAAGCTAAGACAAATCAGGATTACTTTTTCTCTTAAAGAACTACTGATTTCCTCATTTCTCCACTTCGTTTGGGTTTACGCGCAAGTATGAGTCGAAAAGACCTCTATCATTACAACGTTCAGCCCACAAGAGCTTACTGGTGAAGAAATGGGACAAGACCCATCTTTCGGCAAAGCCAACATTACAGTAATGTTCCAGCATCTCACAGTCTATCCTGAGGAATTCAGCTGCCTCCCAGGGTGAATCCAGGTAGTCCTGCTGATAGTCTGCTTCTGTCTTACAGAGCAGCCTGTTGCTATGTACCATTGAAAAGCATTCAAAGCTGAGAGGTGCTATTACCAATAACCTGCTTTTTGGCTCAAAGAGCCAGCACCTTCTCTCTACAGCCTAAGGGGAGTTTCAGGAAAACTAGATGTTTCTGCTCACTTCCAGACTGAAGTTACAGGTCTGAGTAAACAACAAGGTCTATATAAGTGGAATCTGTCTTGGACATCAGAAGGTGAATCTTCCGAGTCCTTGGACTACTTGGCTGTTGAAGTTAGCATACTATCATTTTAGTCTTCAGCTCATGTTTTAAGCCTTACTGTGAATCATGCCTTTGGGGGGGTCTACTTGGCACAAGGGAGTAAGCCCTGAGAGTTTGCTGTTTTAACTGGGTTTTACCCAGCTTGATTAGGCAATCTGCCTAATGCTGGATTTCATACCCCAAGGCAGCATTCAAGGAGCTTAATTTATCAGCGTACTTAAGGGACTTATTCCCTAGATGTACACAACTGAAGGAATCTTGAATGAAAAGCTTGCTGGGTTTGGGTGTCAACTGCAACTTAACGTTAGTAAACATGGATTAAGACACTGGAAGCCAATGAAACATGGCAGTTTAGGGTTGGCCATGTATCACATTTCTGTATTTTGTCACCTCCGTCCTGCACATGAATCCTCAACATTATTTCTCTGGAATCTACCTGCCCTTATGTGTTTTAGTTTCAAGGGCTTGGTTTTGCTACCAAGGCAGTTCTCAAGCCCCTGGCTTTAAGAGATCCCCTCACCCAGACTTCCAAAGTGCTGTGATTACAGGTGTCGTTCATGACACCCAGACTTTCATGATCAGGCCCAGAACTCAAATTCATGCACTGCACAGATAACCAGTTTGCTAAATTAGTGACCTAGATTGTTGCCAGTTGTCGAATGAGCTCCCCAAAACTTCCCTTCATTTACGTTCCTCTATATACAACCACCTTCTATTCCCATAATGAGCCTTTAGGTCTTCATTTGCACATTGCAAATTCTGTGTTCCATGTAGATAGCTCATTCAGGGTCCTGCTCTTTACTGCAGAACAAGTTGTTTCGAGTCGCTGTCAATTTGTGTTACTATATTGGTTGTTGGTGGAAGTAATAAAATAATCAATTGATTACATAAAAAAACTACTGATTCCATATGTCAATTGAAATAAACACATTAATAAGCATTTTTTGAAAATATACACAACACAGTTTATAATACAGATTACTGAAAGTATCAGACTTAAGTTAGAGAATTAGATTTAGATTTTATAATAAATTACTGAATATATATTTATTTTTTTATTTATAGTAAGTCAATGAAAGTGTAACTATAATTGCGAGTTATTAAAGAGCTGAAAAGTATGATGCAAAGCATATTTTTTCAGTGAATGTATATTATTCATGTGTTGGGCATTTGGGGATTAATTACTGCACATGTGTACATGTATACATATTTATGCACATATAAAGACATATGCATGCATATGTGTGTAGTGTGCATGCATATGAATTTATGCAGACATGTGTATTTTACCTCTCTACATATTCATGAATGTGCATATGAGTACCTGTAAGTAAATGGGTGCATATACATATATATGCCATTTTTATGATGAAGTCTCATAATCAAATTTTCATTCTATTTGATGAAAGAGAGAATCATATACTGCTAAAATCCTTGGCCTGGAAGAGAATAGATGTAGCCTATAATGGTATTTATTTTTTGTAAAGAGATGGTCAAAAGTGTGAAACATTTTATAAATTGAATTAGATGAAGATTATAATTGGAATAAATATTTAATAACCTCTTTAAAAATAGGATTTAACAATCTTATGTATTCTGAAAAATATATGTATAAGAAACAAAATAACATTTTGCTTATGGGTGTTATATATAGTAAATCTTAAAATATTTTGTGATTCAAAAAGTAAAGTATATTTTGATTTAACTTCACGATCACATTCTGTGTCTTCTGGAAGCACTGTATTCTACTCATGGTAGACCACTATGGACTGTTTGTGTCCCTCCAATATTCATGTGTTAGAACCCTAAAGCTCAATTTGACAGTATTAATATATCAGGCCCTGTGGAGGTACTTAGGTCATGAGAGTGGCATCCTACACGGAAATAGTGCCCTCATGAAAACACAAGAGAGCTTGCTTCCTCTCTGTCTGCTGTCTGCCATGTAGGGACAAAACAAGAAGGTAGTCATCTGCAAACCAGGAAGAATAAACTTGACACTAAATCCGCCAGCACTTTGATTTTGAATGTCCCAGCCTCTGAAATGTGAGGAATAGATTTGTATAGCTTAAAATACTCAGCATAGAGTATTCTGTTAATAGCAGCCTATACTAAGAAATCAACCTACTGATAAGTTCCTTGGAAAGCATTTTAAATTTATTTGGGACAAAAATCTGTATTTGTTTTTGGTAAGTTAATTTGATATTTCTGTATTTAAGCTGAGTAAATGATTAGCTTACATCTCTGAAGAGTTAAAACCAATATCTGTACCTTATAGAACTTTTTCCGTCAAACTAGGAAAGCTCCCATTATAAGTTTGGCTAAAATTTTAACAATCTACTATGTATAACATATTGTATTTAAGATTAACATATATTGGTTTTGTATTTAAGATTAACATATATTGGTTGGATCAAAGGTTTGGATTAGATCTGGGTGTTTGTGCTCTTCTAATATCCATGTAATTGTTTCAGTATAGACCAAACTAGACTGCCAAGAATGAGACTAAGCAAAGGGAGTGGTTTACATACAAGGACTTTGCTTTTCCTGAATGTCCTACTACAAATGAATTAACTTTGTGTCATTCTGGGGCAGTGAGTAGAATCCATATACATACTGTATGTTTCTTTCATTTTCAGTTCATATTGGCAATAATAATTTTCACGCTGCACTTTTCAAGGAAATTAATGACTGGCTGGAGTTAATGGACCAAGGAGCAACCCCTCCCAGGCAGTCATTAATCTCTAGGAATCCCTTATACTGCAATTGCAATTGCTTAAATAAAAGCTTGCAAGAGAATTCGAAGAGAAATGCTAGACCTGTACATGTCACTACAAAACAAATGGCAGTTTCGATCCCAAATAAATCTCTAAATGGACAAATAATTTGTGTTTCAATTGTTCTGTTTCCTAAAATGCTGTGCAGCATTTACGACTTTTCAAAGTGCCAATGCAGATTGTGTTTCCTCAGGGTTCAATGCTGGATGGAATTATCCTAAAGTGGATTTCCACCTTAAGTAGGAGAATGTAAATAGTACTTTAAAAAACTAATTTGCAGTATTACGTTTTTGTACTTATAAATAACTTTAGAAGGCCTTCAGGCCAAAGAGCTGTAACTTAAGAAAAACTGTCCATAATCAAGTGTACCTAAAATGTCTTTCCTGGTAAAACAATGGATTCTGCAATAATTATCTTACTTATATCTCAGTCATAAAAAACAATTTTGATATATTCTCTCTCCCAAAACACTATTGTTCACTGATATCATTTTGTGTATCTATCTGTATGTATCCTCTTCTCTCTGAATGCCCCATCTTATTCTTTGCTATGGTATGAATACTTGAGTCCTTGTAAAATTCATAGGTTCAATATTAATCCCCAATGTGATGGTATTAGGAGATGAAGCTTTTGAGTGGTAACTAGGTTATGAGAGTAGAGCCCTCATGAATGGGGTTAGTGCAGTATAAAAGGGACCCCAGAATGAGAAGGTAACAGTTTGCACTTGGGAAGGGTTCTCACTGGAACTCCACCAAGCTGGTGCCTTGATGTCTCACTTCCAGCCTCCAGAGCTCGTTTTTTGCTACCAAATCTTTGGTAATTTGTTGTGCATCAATAAAACGGATGCACTCTACAACTTTCTTAAGAGTTCAAAATGAAATTCTTTGAGTACATATGTATCTGTTAATGAGAAATAAGATTCTATTGTTTATAAACCACATAAGTTATTTGTTATAGTATCCCTAACTGACAGTTCCTTTCCTGACTTGGTTTCTTTATCTAAATGCTAGTGTTCCTCTGGGAACATGCTCAACTATTTCTTCTAATTTTAGGGTTATAAGCCTTCAGTTACCTTCTATAGATTAAAGTCTTACCCCAGTCTGAACTAACCTGCTTTTCACACAGTCTGCTTCTCTTCCAGTGATTTCAATCTCAGCAAACAAGCATCATCAACATCCATTCCAGATAAGTTATTTTCAAACCTATCTTTTCTTCACTAAGTCCCCTCAATTATAGTTTCAGAACAGAATCTCAAATTTATCCATTGCTTGTCAGTGGTATAACCACTTCCTAATCTGATGTGACATTGCCTTTCACATGAATTGACAGGCAGCATAACTGATTTTTTTTATTGCCAGTCTTGTCCTCCTTAAATTGTTGTTTCCAGAGAGTAATCAATGATCTTCCTAAAATGCATGACCATGTTACCTTACTACTAAGATCTTCAATGATGTGACATTGTCTTTTTAATACTGGTCATGCTATTTCACATGGTATACAAGATTATCAATAGCTGATCTGGCCTTCATGGATCAATAAAAAAGATAAATATTGTGAATAATTTTTCATTGCTCAGAAGACCTCCTTTTATTCATTGTGATGGTCAGACCCTAGTCTCCTACCATTCTTTTTTTCTTTTTCTTTTTCTTTCTTTTTGAGTCGGAATCTCTCTGTGTTGCTCAGGCTGGAGTGCAGTGGCATGATCTTGGCTCACTGCAACCTCTGCCTCCCGGGTTCAAGCGATTCTCCTGCCTCAGTCTCCCAAGTAGCTGGGACTATAGGCGCCCACCACCATGCCTGGCTAATTTTTTGTATTTTTAGTAGAGATGGGGTTTCACCATGTTAGCCAGGATGGTCTTGATCTCCTGACCTCATGATCTGTCTGCCTCAGCCTCCCAAAGTGTTGGGGTTAGAGGCATGAGCCACCACACTCAACCCCTAGCATTCTTGTGTAATCTTTTCCCCTTTAATGTAGACAGAATCTGTGACTTGCTTTTTATCAATAGATATGACAAAGATGAATGGATCTATATGATTAGATAAAACTGATTGTGTTACGTACAGATCATAACATCTGTCATCATACTAGGAAGCTCTCTTTTTTTGCCCTATTAATAAGTCCACAAGGCAAGGGGCTGAGCATGGCTTCTGGCCTATAACCAGTAGAAAAAACCAAGGCTCTCAATCTACACATTTGCAAGGAAGAGAACTCTGCCAACACCTACATGAACTTGGAAACACATTGTTTCCATATGACCTGGGAAAGCCTCAGATGAGAATCCCATCTTGGAAGTCACCTTAATTGCAGCATTGCAGGGGATCTAGCTAAGCTATGCCTGTATTTCTGACCCACTGAGACTGTGGGAAAATAAGTATGTGTTGTTTTATGCTACCAAATCTTTAGTAATTTGCTATGCATCCATGAAAATGAATTTACTCTATCACTGCCTTAAGAGTTCAAAGGAAATCTTCTTAGCACATATGTATAGCTAGGTGTCAATAATGTAAAACAGAAGGTTATTTTTTATAGGCAAAGACAGAGATAGACCAGTGCACTTACAGAGAGCAAGAATATAATTTTCTTTATAAACCTGCTTTAGATAATAGCAGAAAAGCGTTAGTTCAAATAGTTAAGCATAGATGACTTAAAATAGTACTCTGAAGGGAAAAATGATAATTAGAATAAAAAGGAAAAGAAAAAAAATGTGACAAGCATATAATATGGAGAGAAGATAAATGGGGAGCCCCAAGAGACATTTGAAGAAAAAGAAGCACTCACCCCTAGTAAGGGTGAAATAACTGAGACTGATATTTCAAAGTCCTGGCTATTTATTTATACGTCAAACTAGTCACAGTTGAGAGCATAGAAAACCTTCCCTGTTGCAGCCTGGGAATTTAGAGCTGAAAATCAAACACTGAACTGTGTTACTACATTTTATAGATTAAAAAACTAAGTCCCAAAGAGCCTAAGTTACCTTTCTCAAAATCATACAGCTTACAGTTGGCAGGGCCCAAAATAAAAGTGAAGATTTTACTTCCTTCAAATCATATATGACTTTCATTCTAATTTGTTTTGAATTGTAACATAACCGATTATACAGTTTGATTAATAAGTCAAAACCACTACTCATTACAGGCAAGATGCTTCTGTATTAGGAAAACAGATTCTTCTTTGAAAAGAAAATGCAAACATTCGTATTTTAATGGCTTTGGTTCAATGTTTTGAATCTTTCTGCCCTTTCAAAGTAGATACCTAAAGGTTTATAAACTATTAAACCTCAGCTTATAGAACATTAATTTCCAGATCCCCTATTTTATTAAGAATCTATCTAAAAGTTAGCAGCTTTTTACTTTAGAGACCAAATTAACATATAATGATCTCCTCATTTGAAGAATGAGAAGGTTATCATGAGAATTGATGGAAACAGTCAACTAAAATAATACATCTTGTGAAAGGCAACAGTTGGAGAAGATTTTCAACACTTTCTAGAATTGAGACAATTCAAAGGCTAATTTAGACCACCATCTAAACTATTTAAGACCTGAATGTCAGCAGAGAGTTAAGTAGCTCCTTTCAGTGGCATTGGAAGATCCAAAATATAAACAGAAAAAAAGTGAAATTGGATAAATGAAAATAATACATTGGTTTTCTATATTATCTATTGATTATTAATAAACTTCAATGATTAATGTTTTATCACTAAGCAATATTCCAACTAAGGATACCTAGACAATTCAATAAGAGAATCATAAATTAATTGATTTGTTATGGTTGAATATATAGTTTATAATTATAATATCACCTTTCTTTTTATCTACATTACCTTGTGGTTACAGGAAAAAAGAAAGAAGTGTATTGACTAAAATGAGAGAAGAGAAAAATAAAAAAGATGTTTACTAAGAGGGCTGATTCTACTATGGCCTGAGATTGCTTCTGAGTTATTTAAGTGTAATAACTGGAAGGTAACTATGAGACAAGCAACCTATTATTAGAAATCAGAGGTGTTGATTACCCCTTCTAATATGGTTTGGCTGTGTCCCCACCCAAATCTCATCTTGAATTGTAATAATTCCCATATATCAAGGATGGGGTCACATGGAGATCATTGAATCATGGTGGTGGTTTTCCCTACACTGTTCTGGTGGTAATGAATACATCTCATGAGATCTGATCATTTAAAAATGGGAGTTTCCCTGCACAAGCCTCTCTTGCCTGCTGCTATGTAAGATGTGCCTTTCTCCTCCTTTGACTTCCATCTTGATTGTGAGGCATCCCTAGCCAAGTGGAATTATAAATCCATTAAACCTTTTTTCTTTATAAATTACCAAGTCTGTGGTATATCTTTATGAGCAGCATGAGAACAGATTAATACAACTTCTTACACTGGCATGCAATAACTGCCATTTAATGATCATTTTAACTTCTGCATTTATTTTCACTTCTTAAAATTTTTACTTCAAGGAAAATAAGCAGAATTAAGTGAGGTAATGAATATGGCAATGCTCAATATGTCAACGTTTGTCAGCAAATGATTTGGGAATGTTATTTAACCTGATCTTCACTCATATTTGTGTAGAATACTTGATTATGTCATTTTTAATGTAAATTCCTAGAGTTTGTAAAAGAAAACTTATAAATTTGTCTTTTCATGGCTCTCACTTTCTTCAGAATTCATTAGCAAGGACTTATATCTCCTAAATGAAGAAATTTTGTACTGAAAAAGTAACAGAGATATAATATGTATTGTGTTCTAGGCCTTCTAGGAGATTATGATCAAACTGAGAAGAGCACAACTGAGACTTCAGGGTATGGTTCTAAGTGCTATAAATCTTCAGACAAAGGAGATTAACGTCCAAAGAATTGCCAGAGTAAACTCATGGGACTGGCAGGATTTGGTTGAAATTTATTAGATAAGGAAAGAGGAGAAAGAAAAGCATTTGAGGATCTCTGAAATAATTACAGCAATAGTATCAGCGCAGAAACTGGGTATGAAACTGGGCAGAAACAAGGGAGGATATTAACATTCATTGTGGGCCTAATATGCACGAAACCAACTATCTACATAAAGTACACATATTAATTTCCAAGTACAGTCTTCAAAACTTTAAAGGGCATACATATTTTTATTACTCAAAATAACTTTGTGATAGATATTTCCTTCAATATCTTATATATAATCTCAATGTGAGCTGACACCTTTCTAATTCTTTGGAGAAAACCAGGATTGCCTCACTGCTTGGATTCCACAATGGCCTTAGTAAGCACAAGGCTTTCTCCTGACCTACGTGAGACTCTCCAAGTCCCCTCTGCTCTTCTATTCCTGAGTTCTCACATGCTCACCCTGTGAAATACTAACACCCAACACCTGTGAACCTTCTTCTGTCAGATTTCACTACATTTCCAATCACACCAAGGTTTTGTCATTGTAGTTACTTTATTGAAGCTGAAACTTCAGATGAGTTGGTGAACTGTTTGTACTGAACCTAACAAAGTTCCCCAGTTACCTGTTCATCTTCATCCTACCTCATGCACTCTAGTTCAGAAGCCATAGAAAAATTTACCTTTGATTCATGCAAAGTAGCCTTACTTCCTTCTATAGAGCTTTGACACAGTCTGACATCCCATATCACACAAAGACTCAACTACCAACAACTGCTAATCAAATATCAACTTCTCCAAAATCTGTTGTTCAAGTGTAAGGCCATGTTGTAAAAGATTTTAAAATGAGCAAAAAACCAGTTGAATGCCCTATTATGTCAAACTTACTTTTATGGCAAATCTTTATCTTTCATTGTCCTTGAGTTATTTATAACTCTGAGTTGTAGAGATCTTATAATAATGCAAATATTCCAGTCCATAGAAATGCAAATAAGTTCTGTCTTATAAAGTGTAGTTGATTATTGCCTAATAGATGTTGACTAATTGCATACCTAGTCATAAATTCATTGTCACAGTTCCTGATTGTCAGTTTGTGTGTTCTTTATATTACCCTCCAAAACAGCTGTACCATCTTACTGTTTCTCTCATTAATTTATGAGTGAATAAAATCTTTGGCCCACATTTACTTTATTTTATTTTATTTTTTTAACCAAAGTCCTGATGCTAGCTTTCTAAAAATCTGTTCAATAAAAATCTTAATTTTCAATAAAAGATTTTATACTAATCTACAAGTAGTCTTCAGTGATAGTTTTTAACTTCTGGGAAATATCTAGGAAGGCCCAAATTCAAATTAAAATATTTTTAAATAATTTTTTTTTGCTATCAGGTACATTCAGAAAAACCCCTACTGCCTTCAAGAGTCCACAGTATTGTTGTAGTAGCAGATTTCTTAAACGGACTATACAGGTTGCTGCTTAGAAATAACACTAGGTAACGGAGGAACATGTTACTTAAATTTTTGTATCACCAATTATCATATATGCTCCTGGATTGAATCATTTTATGTTCATCTTGAACTAATAGCATGTAAGTCTTCAGATTTTATGCCCCACATTTATTATGTTTGAAACAATGTTTATTCATTGGAATCACAATCATAGATATTTTGAAAGGATCACAGTTCTTTTTTCAAGAAGCTGGACGTGACCTGACATTAAGTTTCTGAAGATTTGTCTGTACAGCATTGCAAAGCAGGCAAACATAAAAAGCCACTTTATTTAAATGATCAAGATGCACATTAGCTGATTCATCCTACCTTTTACCTGCCGAAAGTTTCAAGTAAGTTTTTACGGGCTTTATAAATGTGAATTATATGTGATTAGATGTGTCTTACATGATTTACAGAAAAAGAAGGTGCAGTGTTGGATATCTTCTCCCCTCTGACTGTTGTATTTCACAGGATGTATTCTTTTAGTTGAATTTTTCTATCATTTGTTATGATAACCTTCACATTCTTCATAATAAAGAGTAACCTAGTGCCTGTTAACCTAGTGTCTAAGGTAAAAAACCACTAACCTCTGGAAAGAAATTTTGTTACATAATCTATAGGGGAACTCAATAGTAAAAAATGACATCAATTTGAGTTTTTATACTTTGTGACTCTCCTCAAATTTGCTGTGAAAAGACCTGGGCTTTTAAAAAAGGAACTTATCCACTCAATCATTTAACCATCCATTCATTCAGTCACTCAAGACTCATTAAGTAATTACCATGTTCCATGGGCTGCATTTGGAGCAGGGCATCAATGAATAAATAAAATATAGTATCAGTTTTGGCAGAGCTCTAAGAGGATGAAGAAATGCAGCTAGCTAGTAGGGAATTTAAATTCTGTCTCTGCGTATTATAAATTGCAAGATTTTGGCTCCTTTAAGTAGTTTGACACTCAGCCTTTAATCTATAAAATAAGGAACTTTATATCTATTATTTAGGACATTTGTGAAGACTGAATGTGAACATGTTAAGCATGTGCCTGGCACATAGTAGGTGCCTAACATATGGTAACTATTCCTAATGAAATAAGACCATTTGGAGAACAAAATTTGTTATTAGAAAACTGAGTAGAGAGTGATTTAGTAGCAGATAGAATCATGGGTGTCCTCACTGAGGTCATAACACTTGACGTAGTTTTTAAAGCCAGACCCAGAAAAAAAAATCTATTAGATGATTTTACTTATATGTAGAACCTTAATAAATGTCAAATATACAGAGTTAGGGAATAAAACAATGGTTACCAGAAGCAGGGTGATGTGGATTGAAATGAGTAAATATAGGGAAAAGGATAGAAATAAGCAGGTATGTAGTATCAACAAGTCTAACGATCTAATGTGCAGCATGAAGACTGTACTTAATAAAATGATATGTTAGGATCTTTGTTGAAGAAATAGATTTTAGCTGCTTTTATCACACAAAACAGTAACTATGTGTGATGCTGGATATGTTAATTGCTTCACTATAGTAACCATTTTAGTATCTTTATATATCCCAGAATGTCATATTGTAAACCTCATGCATACACAATAAAATTTGTTAGACAAACACAATTTGTGAGATATATATACACATACATATGTATATATATAGAAGAAGAAGAGGAAGAAGGAGGAGGAGGAGGAAGAGGAGGAGATGGTGGTGGTATTTCCAGGCAATAGGGTTGCATGTGTGAAAACAGGTATGAGATTTTAACAGTTCATGTGGAATAATCTATTCAGCTTTTAGAAACAAAAATGGGAAAAATAAAACCTGAACTCTCAATTTGGGACAATTAAAACATTAAGATGCAGGAAAGTTTAAAATGTAGTACAGGATTTATTAAATCTAAAATAAATTATGACTATAATTTACAGACCTTTTTTCATTCCTTAGTATACAAATTTTCCCAGAAAAGAGTATGGCAAAATATACTTTTAAAAAATCACTTTTGGCTATATCTACTCTCATCTTTTAAACAAACAACAACTATATGATTTCTAAATGTTAGAAAAGAGCTTTTTAGTTTCTTTTACAGGAAAAGTATAGGTGGAAAATTTGCTCAAGAAAATCTTTAAAAATGTTAAAAATATATAAAAATACACTCCCAAAGAAGAGATGGGACTAATTCTCCATGATTTCTCAATTAGCCTCACATTTGCTATTCCCACAAAGTTTAGGGTTGCAACTTCTAAGGGAAGTGGAGAGGGTGGAGCGGCAGTTGGAATAGTAGCATGAAGCATTGTGTTTAGTCCAACATCAAGCTAGACATTGCTGTGAAGCCGTTTGTGGATGTGATTAACATTTAAAATCAATTGACTCTATTATTTATTTATTTGTTCATTTTTTTTTGAGACAGAGTCTCTCTTCGTTGCCCAGGCTAGAGTGCAGTGCACCATGTCAGCTCACTGCAACCTCCATCTCTCAAGTTCAAGTGATTCTAGTGCCCCAGTCACCTGAGTAGCTGGTACTGTAGGCATGCACCACCACGCTGGGCTAATTTTTGTGTTTTTAGTAGAGACAAGGTTTCACCATGTTGGCCAGGCTGGTATCAAACTAGTGGCCTCAAGTGATCTGTGCACCTTAGCTTCCCAATGTGCTGAGATTACAGATGTGAGCCACTGCGCCCGGCTGACAATCAATTGACTTTAAATAAAACAGATTCCCCTCCACAATGTGGATATAACTCATACAATCAGTTGAAGGCCTTAAGGATAAAAATAAGAGTTTCCACAAGAAGAAGAAATTCTGTCTTAAGTCTGAAACACAGAAACCCTGCCAGTATTTTCAGGCTGCTGGCCTGTGCTAAAGGGTTTAGACTCAAGATTGAAACATCAATTCTAACCTTAATTTATCAATTTGAATTTCCAGGCTGCTTGTCTGCCTTATGGATTTCAGACCTGTTAGCCACGAAAACCACATTAACCAATTCTCTATAAAATAGTCTCTCCATACAGAAAGATGATAAATGGGATGGATGGAGGGAGGGAGGGAGGGAGGGATGCATAGAGGGAGGGACGGATGGATGGAGGGAGGGATGGAGGCAGGGAGGGATGGAGGCAGGGAGGGAGGGATGGAGGGACGGAGGGATGGATGGATGGAGGAAGGGATGGAGGGAGGGAGGGAGGGATGGAGAGCTAGATACCTATAGATATTGGTTCTGTTTTTTAGGGAATCAGAACTCTAATACACAATGTAATATACACAACAAATAGATCAATTTCTAATATCTAGAGCTTTAAATAAGGCTAGACTTGGCAAACATTTTTTAGAACAACTGAAGTCATTAAGAGATACATTGAGTAAGAGAAAGTACAGCATGCAGGGAATCACAAATCAGCACTTCTGTATGATCTGTGTGACTCACCAACTCTGTGACTGTCACCCTTCACTACCTAAATACATTTAGCTGTAAAATAACAAAATTAAATTTGCTGATCTCCACAGACTCTTCCTGCTCTAACATTTCATAATATCTATGATCCATCATTGGTAATTTTCATCTCTAGAAGGACTATAGTATTCAAAGCCTCCTCCCAGTAACACAGGGCTGGTATAGGTAGGCATCTGATTGAGGAGAGAAATTTTCTAAACATAAGGTAAGAAATAAACTGGCAAGGAATTTGAAGTCCCTATGTATGAGGCATGCATATGTATCTGAAACACATTTGATTGATTCATTAAAGTGAAACATACTATAGAAACCCTGGTATCAATCTGGCCCAGATGAAGGTTTTTGTTGTTGATTTTCATTTGTTTGCTTGTTTGATGTGTCAGTTTTAGCTTGTTCAGTGATTCTGTTGCTGTCTGGGGTGTAAGGATTTATGGGTCTGCATTTCTGCTCTATATTCATATCAGGCCCTGGTCTGTTTGACCATTTTTATGTCTAGTGCACAAAAACTTTGGCAAAGAATCTAGGGTTTCTCCAGAAATGTGGTTTCAAGAGCTATTAGAAAAGTTTGCTGGGCCCGATACTGAGTTTATCTATATCATCTTCTGGGTTAGGAAACGCCTCTAACATGTCCCAGTAATGCTAGGATTCAGAAATTCAGAAAAATGATTCATAATACTGAGTTTATCTACCTAGACCCTAGTAACAATAATTTCACCTCAGTTGTATTGCATAATGATACAGATGTAATAATAGTAGTGGTAATAATAATAACCAAGTGGAAGGATAGCGTGTATTCATACCACCAATGCCATTAACATTTAGACAGAAGTTAGAAATTGAGTACTATCACAGAATACATTCTCGTGTGTTGGATTGGTTCAAGGGAAAGTTAAAAAATCTGATGACTCTGATGGAGTCACATTCTTAGAGTTTAGGTCCTGAATTCACTGGTCATGCATTTCTGGACTACATACCTCAATGTTACTCTTGCATTAGTGTTAATAGATCTGAAGCTCAAAGTGTGATCCCTGGCCCAGCAGCAGCGGCATCATGTGGGAACTCGTTAGAAAGATAAATTATTGGGTCCCATCTCAGACCTACTGAATCAGAAAATGGGGAAAAGGTCCAGGAATCTGTGTTTATAACATACCCTCCTGATGATCCTGACTAAAATTTGAGAACTGGCACACGGATTCACACTTAAATTTACTTTACCAACAAACAATCTTCTGTTTAACATCTCCAGAGAAACATACCTTTCTATTCTTGTATACACCCAAAGTTGGAACCTTACAGAGAAGAGCTAAGGAAGCAGATAACAAAATATAAAAAAATAAATAAATAAAAAATAAGCCAGGGAATTCCAAAATATGCATTTGGAAGCAACGTTTCTTTTACTTCCGTTGACTGGAAATTGTGTTTACAGTGAGAGACCTGTGGCTAAATGAGGCACCTTCCCTGTGATCTCAGAATCTGAATTAAGTTGTTTAATACTTATTCATCTTAGGCTTCCACAGGCAGCTAGGGTGAAATCAAAGCACTGTAGACATCTTCAGTCACTGCAGACCTGATATTCTAATTTTAGAATTCTAATGTTGTAATTCTAATGTTCCTCATGCCTTTTTATCTTTATATATCTTCATTACTAACCTACTAGTTCAAATGCTAGCTGTAGAGGTTGAGAAGAAGCATTTATTAAAATCCAAATTCAAACAAATGTTAGGTAGTTAGAATCAATGCTGAAAATGATAGAGATAAAAGGCCATTTGGTATCTTGATTAAAATAACAGAATGTTTAGGGGAAGGAATAATATAAACATAGAGCCCTAATTTCCTATATCCAAATTATTCCACAATTTGATTCCATTTCTCATTGATTTTCTATTATAGAGACAGGAGACAATTTTGGAAAGATCAAGATGGTAACCACATACCAAAGATAATGCTTCAAGCCCTTGATTCAAAGTCTTTCATGTTTCCAAACAATTCATAATTAAAAGTCCACCTACCTTCAATTCTAGAAATTGCAAATTTCATAATGCAAATTTAATTGGCTGTTATTAGCAGGACCAGATTAAGTAGCTTATCGTGGTCATGATGAGTTTATCTATTATGCTTATAATTAGGACTCCCACAGTCAATAAGCTCAGAGGGCCTCAAAGCCCACAGTCAACCCCTGTTGCCAAGAGCCACTTACACATTCTTAAATCATCAAGTGTCTATTCCTGCCGCCACCAAGAGTCACCACCCCCTGTTTTCCTCTTTATATTTTTAATCTAGCATGTGGATTAATTTGCTTTCTGGAAATCACAAGGGGCTAAAGGCTTCATGGATGGGTCTGTTTGCTTTTCTTATAAGAATGCCAATTGCTATGAGAAGATGGAGCTAGAAATTGGGGGCTGGGGACTGGGATTACTACACTATTACCCCCAGACATTGAGAAGCCAGGCAGCTTGCTGAAATGTTACTTATTGAGGAGAGAGCATATCTTTTAATTTTAATTTTATCGTTATCATTGCTGTGATTTTTAAGCAACTTCATTCATACCTCCATATATTTTGCAACTTTCTCCTTTCTTCTTTTGACCCTCTTCTGAGAATAGAAAAAGCCTGCTCTTTTTGTTCTGTATTCCAAAGAGGAGCTGAGTTATACGTCTGTTAAAAGTAATGTCTTTTTAGGAATAACTCATACATACTATCTAGAAAAGCTGCAGGGTCAATCTGAATGGTTATTCAGACACCTTCAAAGACTGCTGTAAACAACGGCATTAAGGCTTATCACTGTTTTAGTATACACAATAAACTATCTTCATATAAAGACAATGTTAACATTTTTTTTCAGCAATTAGGAAGCTTTAAAAATCCCAATGCACAGACCACATTCGGGATCAATTGAATAATAAACTCCAGTGGAGGACTCAAGCATCAGTATTTTTTAAAGCTTCCCAGAAGTTTCTGAAGGCAACCCAGGTTGAAAAGCACTGAAAAGTGATTCCAAATTAATCCCTTTAGAATAAACAGAACAATATCAGGTTGGATGTGGTTAGAGTCTATAATTATTACATTTCCAAAAAAATTATTGGATTGTGATTTGAAAACTAATTATTCATAATTGAGATTAGAACTAATCAATAGCAAGGCAGGAGAGAAGCTTTTCAGCTTAGTTCAGGAGGCTTCTGTAGAATGTACCACTCTCTCTTTTTAAGGAACAATTTACATTACCCATTAACTACTTTACAGAGGGTTTTTCTTACCTAGAAAAATATCTTTCAGAAGTTCTGCCACTTATTATCTATGTGATTTAAGCAAGTCTTCTAATCAATAAAAAGGAGCTAATATTACTACCTGCTTCATAATGTTGGTGTGTTTAGGAAAATAACTCTTGTAAAGCAATTAGCACCAAAAAAGCTGGCATAAAATAAGAACCCTATAAACATTAACTATTATTATCCCCATGAACCCAAGCCAGGTGTTTTTGGTATGGAGACAAATATAAAATGTGTTCTTATGTTTTGAATCTAGCTACTGAGTAACTATTATTCTTAATTTAACATGTCAGAGAAACGCATTAAGATATATTATGACTCATTTATCGAGTATAAAGAAACGTCATTTGCTTTGTGTTCCAGGTAGCTATCTTTCAATAGGATCTTTTTTGATTGATTTTTCCCACATACTGTTAGGGTAAAATGATCTTGCAAAGAATGGTTTTGAGGCTGTCTAAACAGAATTACCTGTGGGGTAGAAGATGGAGACTTTTGACTTGTCTTTTGTTCATCTTATCTTAATAGGATTTGAGTAAGGAAAGCTGATGTCTCTATCCACATTCTTTGAACAGTAGACAAGATAGTACAACAGTGCTTCATCTTAAGGCAAGTCGAAAAATTCCACATCCTAGATTTAATTATTTATCAGGCTACTTCCTTCCCTAAACATGAAATAAAATGTCCCAGTTTCACCACATTAAATATGATAATCCAGGAAAAAAGAGCGAGATGATTTTTAAAAAGAAAGAAACATTAAAAGGGAGCTCATCAGGAAGCATTTGAACAGCTAATTAAACGGCAATAAGAAAGTGTCTAATCTAGAGTAAAAAGGTCTATCCTTCATATTCTTAATTTAATCAAATGCCAATTTTATTACTTGAGAAGACATACATTTGACATATCTTCAAAAACTTTATGAATTATTTGATTAATATTGGTACTTAGACTATAGCTGCCAAATAAAATACAAGATGCCTTAGTCTGTTTCCACAAATATTGTGTCTGTTCCCACAAATATTGCATGGCACATATTTATATTAAAAAACATTTTTTGGAATTTAAATTTAACTTCCTTAAATACCTTATTCCAATTTAACCCATAAGATAACATTTTGTGTTTTTAATAGAAACTTTGTAAGGATTTTTATCAGTTGAAGGATATTGCTTTTCATTTAACTTGAGTAAGTAAAATAGGGTGAACTCTTCAGAGATCATAAAATGCAATCATTTGAGATGATCGATCCATTCTGTTGGCTAACATCATGTTCTTAACGAAGAAAGAAAAAAAGTTTACAGTGACATATTCTGAATGATGTTTTATTTTCTTAGTTTTATTTTGCCAGAATTACCTGAACTGATAAGTGTACATGCTGAGGTTTTGTTTTGTTTTTTAATTTACAGGATATAATCCTTGTTAATTTTACATTTTCTGTGAGTAATCCACTTACATATTTAAGAAAAAAAATCTGCAGTTGATTCCTAACATATATGTTCTAGAATTATTGCATATTACTCAATAGGTGTCCATTTTGTAAAAGCTACTAGGTAAAATAAAAAATGAAATAACTAAAAGAAGCAACTTTTACATTGAACTACAATTTGATATCATAAGTATTCAACTTACGACACGTAT
The DNA here is from genome assembly GCA_963574635.1 of Cheracebus regulus. Lineage (NCBI taxonomy): Eukaryota > Metazoa > Chordata > Mammalia > Primates > Pitheciidae > Cheracebus > Cheracebus regulus. Next base: position 69,105 of record CAUYQU010051358.1, on the reverse strand, counting down.
TTTTGAGACTCAGTCTTTCCTTCTGCAGCATTGTGACCTCAGGTGATTTATTTAATCAATCCTTGTCTCTATGTCTTCATCAATAATATATAATAATACTTATGTCATAGTCTGCTTGCTAGAATTAAATAATAATAACTCATTGGCCATGAGGGCCTTGACATAAAGTATACTTCAGAAAATATTAGGTATTATTTTGCTCATTAACATTAATTATCAAAGAATACGCTGAGAGAGTATTTCTGGTATATTTCCCTTCATCAGCAAGCGCAATTCTTGATATTCTGGCAATTTCTACATGGGGTATTGCAGGTCTGCAGAGAAAAGAACAATCTAATTATGGTCAAAAGTTGAAATCTCTGGGAGTTGCATACTATGTATCTGAAAAAGTAAAAAATGAGCCTGGTAAAGTGGTATTACCTAAAAATTGTTTCTAGTAGATTCTATCCACTGACTCTTCTCAGAGGACTCTTGTCTGTAATTGTCAGACAAGATTGACTCTATCAAAGTAAACATCTGTAAAGTCATTTTGAATTTTCTTTAATACAGAATGACCCACATAACTGAAAATTAATAAAGTATGGCTGAATCTACATCAAGAAATGAATGCCATAGAATTATTATGTAATTTTTATGCATTGTCATAAACATAATTTAATATTAAACCCAGGCATGTCACATTATACTAATTACAAATTTATTTCTTATGAAATAATTGCTTTTTAAAAACTGCTATTATTAGTTCAATTTTTCTCCTCTGTTCAATTTTGGATATCATTTTTACCTCTCCTCATCTTACACCTTTTTATTAAACAATTTCACTTCTCTGTATCAGGGTCTTGATTACTTTCCTTCAGAAAAACATTGGTATTTGGTTAACTGCTTAATTAAAAGTTTGGCAGAGCAAAATTTCTTCTTCAAATGAGAAAGAAGAAAGTTTCCTTTAAGTACCAATTTTATCAATAATATTGTTTAAAAGGCTTTGATTTTCTCCTATGTACTTTGAAAACACCATTTACATTTTAGACAAACAATTTTCTTTTTCATTTTATCTCCCTCTTCCTCTCGTGTGCTCTTCTCTTTCCCTCCCTGCTTCCCCTCTCCCTTTCTTCCTCCCAACTACTTTCCTTTCTTTTTACTTACTGATTGCCCAGTACCTAAGCTCTAGCTTTCATGTGCTTCTGGGTGCCTCTTCCTGAGGCTTTGCGATATGCATTTTCTCTTCATTCTGAACATTCTGTGCTCTCTGATTGTGACTTCTTTGTTCTGACTACTTCTCCTTCTAGTAAAAACATGGTAATCTTTTTACTCTTTTTGAGTAGATGTGGAAAATTTGATTACTAGGAAAAAATTTTTAAAACCTTGATGACTTTTTAAAGTCACAAGTTTAGCATTGCCAGAGTTTCTAACTCTTTAAACAGGGTCTGGCCAGGTGTCTCCTTCCCTTAAGCTTTTCCCTCTTTTCTCTGGTCAGCAATTGAAACACTAGGCAAAAGAGAAACAGGTAGTATTTGTCATCTCTCTTAGACAAATGCATTATTCAAAAGCTATATTGTAACACAAAGCCTTTAATAGTGACAAATTAACAATGGATTAATGATTGAAGGAGCTGGTACCAAATATCATATCAAGGCATGTATGTGAATTAGCCTATTAATCTACTAAACAAGTCAATGGAATGGAAATTTTCTGATTTTTTTAGTCTCGATTTCCTATGACTGAGGTTACAGCATCCATCTTGTAAGTAGTAAAGTCAAGATTTGAACACAGGCAGCGTGACACCAGGGCCTGAGTTTTTTTACAGTGACACTATGATATCTTCCCATTGAGAACATTTAATCTGTTTTTACACCTGTATTACTCCTCAGAGTCTCCTTTGTCTTAATCTACTGGGAAAATAAAACTGCTATCTATGTAAAATTGAGATAAAGTCTTATTCCTTTGTGTTGCTTTTATATTTGACAAAACCTAATTGTACATATTGTTATCCACTAAAGATTTGTTTGGGCTCACTGTGAGAATAATGCTTTGTTACTCTTGCCACACTGAGGATTTCAGTTGAGGGGTATCGCAGGTCGGCAGAGAAAGAACGATCTAAAATGAAACTCTGCAACTGCTGATTGAGTGAACCATTCCTGTAAGAACAATCGATAAAAAGTACCCGGAAGCATGACTGTGGACCTTCCACTTGGTACCAGGTGTGCTGACTGTATTTACTCATCCTCAGATCTTTCTTGAATAGTCCAATTCCTTTGCCCTATGGAAGACATCATTTTTTTCTTTTGCTCCTGGCTTCCTTTTCTGGTTGACTCCTTTCCCTCTCTATTGCTTTTTCATATGGCCTTAGGTGTAGTAAAGTTTATATTATGAGTGCCAAGGGAAGGTCTTGTTGAATCATGAGTTTTCCTTTGCAAAAGAGGAGAGTGTGTATTGTTATAACAGTAGGACCTTTTCCTCACAAGGGCCCGTGTAGAAGCTAGAGAATTGGAAGTGTTATACAGTCCGTAGTATGACATTAGGTGTCATGAAGAAAAATGGACTTGGATGCATTTGAAATGCACCGGAAAACTGCATCAGGTTCATGACAGAAGCACTAGCCTCCAGACTGCCACTTAAGGAAAAGTTCACTGTGAGAATGTCAGCACTAATTGTTTGACAAGGTTTCTGTAGGAGAGTTTTCCACTCTTGCTGGTTCTTCTCGAATCAGAATGTACCCTGCACTGTAGTAGCACAACTGCGTTCACAAAAGAAAGAGAGTATTGCAAAGCGGACAACAACCGTGATCCATTTTGTTTAGATTTGTTCAAAATGTGTTGCACCACGGCAAGAAATGTATTATAAACTTCATCTAACTAACCTTTGCTTCTATACATAGAGAAAAACCCCTCCCCTGCTATACCTTTCGTTGTTCCTTGTGGTCTATGTATTTGTGTTTTCTGCTTATTTCCAACTGACAACAAATGTTTATAGCAGTGCTTCTCACCTTGAATGTTTGTAAGGATGTCCCAGAGAACTTGTAAAAACATTCCTGGACCCTAACCACAGAGACTCTAATTTCATAAATCGGAAGCAAAGTCTAAAAATTTCCATTTCAGCCAGGTAAGGTGGTTCACGCCTGTAATCTCAGTACTTTGAGAGGCCAAGGCGGGTGGATCACAAGGTCAGAAGATCAAGGTGGCCAACATGGTGAAACCCTGTCTCTACTAAAAACATAAAAATTAGCTGGGCGTGGTGGCTCATGCCTGTAGTCACAGCTAGTTGGGAAGCGGAGGCAGAAGAATTGCTTGAACCCGGGAGGTGGAGGTTGCCGTGAGCTGAGATATTGTACTATTGCACTCCAGCCAGGTGACAGAGTGAGACTCCATCACAAAAAAAAAAAAAAAAAAATTGCATTTCTAACCATCTCCAGCTCCCAGATGATATTGATGTTGCTGGTCTACGAAGCACATATCAAATAGTGTTGCCTTGGAGTCACTGAAAATTTAGAATTGGAATGAATCCTATAAATCATAGACCAGAGATATGAAGTGATTTGTCAAAGGTCACACATCTACTCCATTTAAATATTGTAGTGTTTTCCATTATGGCGTTCAGATGTTTTTATAAATTTATCATCATCCAGAATCAACAGAAGTGTTGCTCTCAGCATGGTTTCTTTGGCACATATAAGTCATTTACAAGATAAAGTCAAGATAAAGTAGACCTCTGTCCAATTCACAGTTTTAAGTGTGATTTTTGCCTTCTCACTGATTGTAAAGACAGGTTTAAAACTGGCTTTACAATCAGTAAGAAGATAATAGGTTGAGGGAGTCATGGGTTTTACTTTCTCCTAACGCTGTCTTCAACGTACCTGCTGGTTATAGCATCATCCAGAGCTTTTAAGTAAAAGCCTATTACACTTGACTATCTTGTCTCTTTTCTTCATCTTGCATAAAATGTTTAAAGCTGGTTCCAGCTCCCTACGTATACTCCTTTTTGGTGGAACAGGAAAGGAAAGTTTTCTGTATACCTTAGACCAGTTGAAAAAATAGCAACATGTCCAATTTGCACAAAGCAATCATGGATGAATAAAAATCATGTATCGTTTCTTCTAGTAAATAATTCTGCACTAGAGTCGGAAGAATGTTCTCTCCTTGGCAATCGGTCCTGAGATGTATTTTATCACGTCTCACCTGGAAAAGTCTCTAAGCTGTGGCAGGCACATATTTTTTGCTTCTTTCTTTTGAAACTGAGTTTCCTGTGTGTGTGTGTGTGTGTGTGTGTATGTATGTGTGTGTGTTTTGGCCTGAGTGATGTGAGTGATGCAAGTTAAATTTCAAAATAATTTATACTTTTTTTTACCTCCTGAGGTGATAAATGCAAGTTTTTTACTATTGAATATTTTTTAAGGAAGACTACAGGGGCAAAATCCTCACATAGTAACACCATTATAGTGAGAGATGCCAGAGGAAGGCCATGTCTACTACTGATCCATGTTTACTGCACTAATGATGAATAAAGAAACCCAAAAAAGCTGAGAAGAAGGGACAGAGAAAGAAGGAGGGGCTAATTTATAAGCCTCCAGGAGAAATAATCTAAAATATTGTTCAAAGTTAAGAAAAATCTAATTAAAGGAACAATAGGGGTATGATGACAGATGAAAGGAATTTTAAAGCAGGGAACATTGACATTTCAAAAGATAATTTACTGTCAAGAAGAATAATTTTGCCTGGCAGGTAATACTAAAACAGAGCAAAACACTGTGATACAATATCAATTTAGAGAAAGCATGTCAACACAAATATGATAAGTCACAAAACTCCTGAGAGAGAGATAGCTTGCTGGCCATTGGGAATGCAAGTTTGGCTGTCCTTTAATATCACTAGATAGGAATGTTATGGTCACACTTTCTGGATAAGTGCCTATTAGTGTATCCATAGTTAGTGCAATCTGCATTTATACTTCTTGCTGTGTTAAGAAACTGTACCGAAAAGAAGGAATTAAATTATAACTCTTGCACGTGCCCCAAATAAAAATTCTGTGGTTAGTGAAATCAAACCACTTATTTGATGCATGGTTTAAGAACTCTAAAAGGAATATAAAAGGAGGGTAAAATTGAACTTTTAGAATGTAAGCTTAATGAAGACACATTTAAGAGGACTGACAAAAGTTCGATTATAAATTTAAATGTCATTTTTTTGGACATACAATGAAAATTATACCCACCTGCCTGTATCAAGGCAATTGACTTGCAATATGACCTGGGTATATCAAGGCAGTATGATTTTTCTTGACTAAAGAAAAATAAAATGCAGTAAAGTTTTAGAAGAAGCTGTGAAAATGACAAACTGAAAAAGTGCTACTACCCATCCTTCCAGTTAGCTGCACAGATGAATATTTTCAAATCCTTCAGGAATTAGTATAATGGGTATTTTAAATTATATTTTTCTATTTTAGCACACAGTGAAATAATTATTTTCCAATTATTTTGCTGGGTTCACAGTAATAGAAATAAGGATACTGAAAATATAACACAATAAAATTAAAATAAAATCTTAAGATAAAATACACACCTATGAGTTCATAGTGATATAAATAATTGAATGGTTAAATAAATGAAGAGAAGAAATAAATCATTCTTACAGAAGAAGTCCAAATAATATACATAAATAATCCCCCCTCAAAGATACGAGGTTAATCCCACTATATTAGTTCTTATGCTGCTAATAAAGACATACCTGAGACTGGGTAATTTATATAGAAAAAGAGGTTTAATGGGCTGACAGTTCCACATGGCTGGGGAGGTCTCACAATCATGGTGGAAGGCGAAAGAGGAGAATGGTATGTCTTACATAGCAACAGGAAAGAGAGCATGTGTAGGGGACCTCCCCTTTATAAAACCATCAGATCTCATTAGACTTATTCACTATTACCAGAGCATCATGGGAAAGACCCACCCCAGTGATTCAACCACCTCCCACCAGGTCCCTCCCATGCCATGTGACAATCATGGAAGCTACAACTCAAGATGAAATCTCTGGGTGGGGACATGGCCAAACCACATCACCCATTTTTCTTGAGTATGGACTGGACACACTGACTTGCTTCCAAAGGAAAATCATAACTCTACATTGGAGTGGAGCTTGGCAATAAAAAACCTCTTGCCCAAGTGATCAAGGTTAGTGTCACCACGATGCCATGTAAATATTATATTACTCCTGATATGATACTGTGAAAAGGCACTTTGATAGTCTTACCAAAAGCTCTAACCACAATCTAATCATGAAAAAGAAGTGTATAAACCTAAAGTGAGGGATAGTCTACAAAATACCAGACCAGTAATTTTCAAAATTGTTGAAGTAATGAAAAATAAGAAAAGACTGCAAAAGCTGGAAGTAGAGCACACTCAGGAGACATAATGATTAAATGTTATGCCAGTAAAAGGTTTTAGTTGATGGGAAAAATAAGTTCTATCTCTCTCTGATCTCTCCTTGTAGATACAAGCACATATTTCTCACACTCCAACACAAATACAATCAATAGCACAGTTATATTTCAGTAATGGTCTATTAGAAAAATGCAAATAATTTATGTAAGAAAAAATTAAATATAACAAAAATTCGTAATATCTGTTACAATGGGTATTTTCAATTCTGAAAGTCATAAAAGGCACAAAATGAATATTTTTCTTGTGCATAAAAGTATGATATTCCTATCCAAATAAATGAAAAATGTAACACAATATTAGTGAAAATTTTACAGTTTTGAAAATTTTGGCAATCTGATTTTTATAAATGTATATGGTAAAATAAAGTAATAGATAAAGGGAGAAAAAAGTGACTATAAAAGAAATTTCAAAGATAAAATATTCACTTTCACATGTCCAAATCTAAGAAATCTACATTGTTTAAAAAGACAAAGATGGCAAACACATAAACACTAGTTGGATAATATTGAGAAATAGAATCACACTTAGAACAAGTTGGGATACTTAACAATTGCTATCATGAAAAAAATGAGAAGAATAGAATACAGTTTTAAAATCAATAATTTTGAGGCAATTGATGCTCATATGGTGAATATAAAATCTGATTATTATCTCACATGAGAAAAAAAAATTTAGCTCTGCTAATGACATCAATGAACATAGTGAATCTTTAAATGTGTTAGAAGAAAACAAAATAATATCTTTATAAGTAAAGGGACAAAATATGAAACAGAAAAGCAAAAATAAGACTAAAATGTTTAAGTAAAGAATAATGAATTTTTTTCTTTGCATTATGTGCTTTAAACATGCATCTCCATATTTATACGCAGAATATATGAAGAACTACTAAAATAAGTGAAACAGGAAAATGTATCAAGTGCCAAAGGTCCGGGCCGCAGTGCCTGGACTTGGCTTCAACTCTGTTCCGAGATCAGAGAGGGTGCCAGGAGCCAGAGAGCGGGTGCAGGCACTTCTGAGCCTGTGGGACAAGTGGGGCTTCCTGGACCCTGCGAATGCAGGAACGCCTGGTCCAGAGCCCCCACTGGCCGACAGTGGCTGCGCCCAGGAGTACTGGACTCCTGCCCCACCAGCTTGATAGGGGACGGGGCTCCTGCCTGCTCCTGGCCCATGCTGGCTCCCCACAGCCTCAGCCAGGCCAGTGGTCACTTCCTATGGCCCGTTGCTGCCATCATAAACGTATATTTACACATATGCTTTTTCAAAATCACCTTGTTGCTTACGAATGCAAAAGTTTCTTCACTGCCATGAATTCTAGATTGATTGCTTAGTCTGGTTTTCAACATGATTTACAGCAGAAAGCTTACTGCTCTAGTTCACCCTTCATTCCTGTGAACTAGCTGTGCCTTCCTGTACTCTGCTCTGCCTGCCTCCTTGACACTGCTCTTAAATCCTCATGAAATAATGCTGGCTTCCACATTCTTTTGTGCCAATCAAATCCTGTTTGTCATTTAAATTATCTCTTGAGGATCATTGAAGTTTTAAGATGTTTTCTCCCAATCTGAGTCTTTAAAAACTCTTCCTTCTCTCATGTTTTGCTGCACTTGTAGTCTGTACTGTAGAATGTTGTGTTTATTCTTTTTCTGTTAGTTGTTACTTTATGTGTTACCTCTTCATAGAGTTTGTAAAGTCTTTGTGACAGGGAGCAGGCTTATAATTCTTTATAGACTTCATTGTACCTGACACAGTAGCTCTTAATAGATATATTTTAAAATGCGTGCCAGTCCTCCAGTAAAATAGAGACATCTGTAATTGTGAAGTTCTATTAGGCTCCTGAGTTATGATAATACCAGTTTCTATGCAATTAACATTTCCCTAAACACTCAATAAAGAATATACTCAAGAAGCTTGTATTTTAATGCAAGTTTTTATTTACTGATAGGACAATAAACCATGTTTGCCTCTCAGTAAAATGTGATATGTTAAAAATCTCTTAGGCAAGTAAATATCCAATTCCAAGAACAAATATCTCCAGTACAAACAAATCATCCTTCTGTTGATTTGAGTATAAGTTTATATAACTGCTCAAGGGCAGCCCCTTAAGGGAAGAAGACCTGTCAGAATTCAGCTAATCCATCATAATACTGGCTAAAGCTAAATATATTTTACAGAAGCAAAAAAAAAAAAAATGGTGTTTCAGGAAGATTGCAGGCAAAGGTTTCCTTATATTTTATTTGAAATGATTTGTTTCACTCTTCGCAGAGAAAACATAGTTCTCTTGCATATATTTTAGTATTATAGATGATTTTCATTAAAACGATCAATGTAGAAATTTGGAACTTTCTAGCCGTTGTTTGCAAAAATCTGTTTTTTAAGGTTGGATGCTTGCATGTTCACAAATCCAGTGTCAGACCCTGGAAACTGTCCTGTGTGGAAGGATCTACATACTACATAGTTCTCTTTCTATTCTCTATGGTCCACTGAGTTTACTTTGAAATTAATGGAGATTTGGAACTTGTATCCAAACTGAGCTCCAATTTAGAGCTAGTCCAGACACAAACACCAGAAAAAACGGTCATCATTGTGATTCTTGAATATTGTATTTTGGGTTACCAGATGCTTCAGGAGAAAGAATTAAGAGAGTCTTTGCTTTGGATTTGTTTACAGTTAGTTAAGTGAATTTAGTATGATGAATGAATAAATACCAAACTGAAACTGCACTTACAGTTATTCTCAGGGAAACCAAACATCTTTATCACCATTTGGTATTTAGCAGGGTGGACAACATCTTTGGTGAAGTCTTTCAACAAAGAGCCTCAGCAGTTAGAGGAATAGATAACACAAGAGGAAAAGGATACTAAATATGGGTGAAATAACCAAGATAAGTTTTAAGGATACATTGGATATAATAATATGACTTTTGATGCTATGTAAATCGTAACTGTTATTTCAAAATATTTTTCTGCAATGGTAAAAGCATCATAATCCATATATATTTAAAGCTCAATGATATTAATTAAGATATTATAATAACATATCTAAATAAAAACATGAAAAAATTTAATGTTCATAAAATGGAGCCAGAGAAATATGTTACGAAACAAAAATTTTTAGACTGTTTGTATTCCATGTTTTCATTTATATAATTATTTTTGCTTTATTGTATTATATGTATTGCAATAAATTTACGCAAATGTTTTTGTAATGTGTGTCAAGGACACAAATACACACACACATGCACAAACACAAATACAAATAAGAAATGGATTAGAATAGATTCCTAGATGTAGCTAGAAGAAACATATATTTGAAAGAATACCATTAAAATGTATCTTGGATAGATTTTAAGAGATGTTTATGATGTAGCAGTATTGTTAATGTCCATGTTATATAATCCCCTCTAAAATCTATGAGTTATACTTACACACACACACACACACATTCTCTCTCTCTTTGCTATTTCACAGCTGTATTATTTCCAATTCTTCATGTCTTCATAATTGCCTCTTTTTGTGCAATACCCTCGCCTCTCTTTTTAAACAATTCTTCAGTGAACTAAAAATCCTACTTATATTACAAAGAGTATTTATTATATCATCTTCTCAAGGAAGCTTTTCACATTCTCCTCATCTCTAAGTCAAATTTAGACTCCTTCCTAGATCTTCACAGAGGACCCGTCCATAACTCCAGCAGGACCTGATTGTTTTATTACTTTACTATCTCATCCACTAAACTAAACATCTTGACTTGGTCTTATATATGTCTGTTCTCTTGCTGGTCACCTCAATCCTAAGGAAGAGGGTTTCATTCGATTGGTAAATCTTTGTTAATTTCAGATTTAATTGAAGACTTCCTGTATTTATTTATTCTTCTCATAATGAAAATGACTTTTAAATGCTTTTAAATTAATCTGTGTAATTTAGGTATACAGTGAACTGATCTGAACAAACTCACATATAACCATTGCATTTGTGTTAATCTCCAAGATGATAATTATTTCTTTTGCTATAACCAGCTACTCTTAGAAAAAAAGTGAGAAGATAAATAGTGCATTGTTGAGAACTAGGTGCTATAAATATTTTATCCCAAAGCATACCTGCAATAATCTTCTGAATTAGGTTTCATTGTAATCTTCCAGACAATTTGTATAGCAACTAAACTTCTATGCCCATATTCTATCTCCTCTACAAAGTCTTCCTTGAATGACTTGAGCCAATTCATGGGTCATCTCTGAATTGTGCAGTCTATACAATTTTCACCTTAACATCTCATTTCATATTATCTATTCACTATAAATATATGAATATTACCTCCTTATGCTACTGTTATCTCCTTGAGGACAGAGATAACACACCAATAAATCTCTAATTTTTCACGTCATAAATTAGTATGCATGTGCTAATTTCAGTGCTTTCCCCAGCACTTTGTGAGGCCAAGGTGGGCAGATCTCAAAGTCAAGAGATCGAGACCATCCTGGCCAACATGGTGAAACCCCATCTCTACTAAAAATACAAAAAAATAGTTGGATGTGGTGGTGTGCACCTCTAGTCCCAGCTACTCAGAGGCTGAGGCAGGAGAATCCCTTGAACCCAGGAGGCAGAGGTTGCAGTGAGCCGAGATCATGCCACTGCACTCCAGCCTGGTGTCAGAGCAAGACTGTCTCTAAAAAATAAAAAATCCACTAAGAGAACGATACAGTCTTTCCTTCACACCTACTCTTTTTAATCAAGCTTTAAAATGTATTGAGTGATAGATGCAGGTTATTTTAATAGATGAAAATTACTCAAAACATGAAATCTTTCCTCACAGCATTTTAGAATCATTGTCCTATCCACACACACACAAGCACACACTCATTTCGATTATCCATCATTCCTAGAATGCTATTGAACAAATAAACTCATTACATGGTTTAACAATCCATATTAGTTTGAAAATGATTTTCCAGTCATTTTAAGTCACACCTTGTTAATGGACTAAAATGTTGAATTTGATTGGATGGAGGTACCGACAATGATTTTTAGTTGATAATCAAATTTTTATCCTTTGACCTTTTATTCTTCTTTCTGAATTTTTTCCTTAGACAGATTGACAGCTTTGAATTTGCCTCAGCACTCTATCATGAATGATTATGCGTGTCTCCAATCGCAGGCATTCCTAGTTTTTCTGTTAAACTAAATAAACTCATTAAGCTCCAGATCTCACATTTTTCTACCAATATCAGCTATTTGGATGTCAGTTGTGCCCGGCCTTTCACTGGTTGTGGAAAAGGTAAGGTTTAGGTAGTTTGTAAACCTCCTCTTGAAATTTGTTTCTGAGCTCTTTGAATTTTGATGCAGGCTTGTCTCCTATGTTAATGACCATTAATTTTTCATCAATCTGTCCAATTTTGCCTTAAAGTTTCTTTAAGAAATAAGAGGCTTCAGACTTACATATTATTTTATATGGTTTTCTAATATTTCTTAAGAAATAAAATATTCATATTTTGATATTGAGGAATTCAGTATTATATAGGTTGGTAATTTAATTGTTTTTTATATTTTCACTTTGTTTTATCTTAGAGGCTAGAACAATTGAGAATATTAAAGCTAATAAATGTAGCAATGTAAATTTCCTATATGAATATTGATTTGAGATGTATAGTTATAAAATTTTCTTATAAAGAACTTTGCAAATATAAAAACAAATACTAGTAACTATGCATGACTTCACAATTAGTAACAATATGTTGCAAAGAGAGAATAAGTATACAATATCTAAAACTCAAATTTTACTTATGTTTACTGAAAAGAATTATATCTGATTAGTATTTATGTATCTCTGAAATGTAAAAAAGGATCTAGATTCTGATACATTACAAAACAACTAAAATATATGTTCTGCAAAGTTCTGATATTTGATGTGTTAAATTTCTAATATACATGTATATAATGTATATTTAGTTTATTACTATATATATATGCTATTTTAGGAAATGACATATATGAATAAAATGAATAAATTTCAAATGCATTAGACCTAAGGGTTAGACTTTGAACAAATTAAAATATGATTGAAACATGAATAAAGATGTTATCTGCATTTGTTTTCCATGCCCCAGTTTAATATAAGCCATTGTAAAGAAATAAGTTGAGAAAGTATCAATAGCCTTTAGAAATGTGGCTTCCAAGAATGTCCCCTTCTTTTTCTCCACCACAACTTCTGTATACAGAAATAATAATAGTAAGGAAATAGAAGGAAGCTATACTGAAAGGGCTATGGCAGCAAAATTTCTACTCGAGCTTCCTTATTTTCCTGCTACTTCCTCTGGCCCATGTCAATTTCACTAACAGTCTTTCCAGGAAAGACCAGGTTTCTGTTCCAGTAAAGAACAACAAACTTTTTTTCAGAAGCAGAGTCTTCTGTACTATCTTTGCAATGTAGCCATTTATTATTTGTGTGACTCTAAGTCACCTGTATATTGAAGTTCATTTTTATCACCTATAAAATAGGATAACAATACTGTTTTGACAGATCTCACCAAGTGCCTTGATCACACTCCATCTTGTGTAGATCTCTATCATTATACTTGGCATATTACAGTAGATCAAAACAATCTGCTTCTGTATCTATCTCTCATACTATATGGTCTTTAGGGGCAGACACCATCATTTACTCTTTTTCTAAAAAAATCTATAATATTTAGCTTAGCACAAGGTATGTGACATCATGATCACTCAATATATATTGGTTTAACTGAATGAATATATTGTTAAAAATAGACAATGCATATAAAAATAGTTTTTGCAAAGTAAGTTTAGATGATCTCTCTTCTTGTCTCTTACTCATTTTTTAAAATTAGAACTAAGATATTTATACTCTCTCAGGTCAGTTTACTTGAACAAAAATATTTTAAGGACATGAAGATTTATCATGGGATAAACTATGTATGTGAGCAATTGTAGCAATGCAAAACAATGTTTACTCTAATTATGCAGCATTTAAAACATATCTTAGCGATTCCTCAGCTACGGGACAAAGAATCTATTTGTTCAATTTAATGTCTTGAATGAATAAGTTAATGAAGAAATTAAGGAATACTCCTGCTTAATCCATCTCACTACATCTTAACCTCAATCACAAAAGGTCTAGTTTTCTTTTATATTGTTTCTTGCTTTAGCCCATAATTCAGGCTTATTTTCTTTCTCATTTACTTTACGAGTCAGGAGACTACTTTTGCCTATTTTACATATTGCTATGTTCAGTTGAGTAGAATAATTTCCACTCATGTTACAATTTACAAATCTAGCTATGGATTTCCTTTTTATAAAGAAAATATCAGATTGTCTTTCCATATCTAATTTCAAACCTAGTTTTTCTCATCATTTTTTTCACTTGGGTCATAAACACACTCTACTTCCAAGGTTAAGAATCTCCTATCCATTCTTCAAATACCCCAAGGATTCCATTTGGTAATAGAATCTTCCACCTCATTTACTCCTGTATGACAGATGCACCTGACAGCAATAACTTGAGGTTACTCTGTGAGACCCTGGGGTTTAAGAAGAATGTGTGTTCCAAGTCCTAAGTTATACAATCCAGCAGTAACCAACCCAGAGATTCACTCCTTATCTGTGAAGAACATCTGAACCCCTGGCCCACTGCTTGGAACATGGGCCATGCAAGAGACAGAGGCTCATTGTTTGGGTTAAGATAGAGGTTGCTAGGTGGAGGGAGCTAAGTGAAGATTCTATATGAACAGCATGCTTTTTACAACTGGTAGTGGTTCTTCTGTCCAGCTTGCTGCCACTGGACTGTCCCTCTACGTAAGTACCCCCAATACACCATATGTCTTGTAGGCTGTCTCCAAGTCTCTTCTTTGGCCTCTCAGACATAGTGCCATTTCTATTAGAGTCAATAGGAGTCCAGAACAACGAGTCCTAATTAGGCACACCTTAGAAATTATAAGTCATCAAGCAATATGGATTGCCAACAGCCTCTCAAGAACTCAAACACCTAGGGATAATTTATAATTAACAGAAAATATGTACATGTGAATTATATTAACTTTGTAGGATGTTTGCAAAAGATTGGGATACTATAGATTGTCACAAGAGTCCAGTCTTAAGAAGTTTCCATAACCAAGTAATTTCTCCATTTCTCAGACAAGAGGACTCTAGACAAAGAAGTCTCTATTATTATTATTCTCCAGTTCTATTGTTCTAGGTATCTTCACTATAAACCTCTTCACTGTCTTGAATTAGCTTTGAATGCTTCAGATGACCTAGGTAAAAGTTGCTCGCTTACTTTTTGGCACATCGCTTTCCTCTTTCTGTGTCTGCTGCCGGTTTATCCATTTCCTTTCTTTTCTTTAACCACTTTATTACAGTATGATCAGTATAGGAAAAGCTGTGGCAATTTAACATATACCATTTGATGCTTTTCTATTTCTTATTTTTCAGTTTGCTCAACTTTCACAGAAGACTAGAATATTTTCTTGAGTGGAAGTTGTGATATAGAACTTAGTTAATTCACTCTCCAGTTTCCTATATAAAGTATATTTTATATTTATTTTGAGATATGCCATCTATGGAATATGCCCACTCAGTTTTCAAGTATATTTTTAAAGATACTTACAGAACATCCTCATATGACAGTAAAGAGACACCTTCAAGCATGGGGCAGAAGCACAGATGCTATATCCAAACACCAAAATTTCTTATGCTAGATTTTAACCAAAAATTGTGAATTTGTCAAAATTTAACTATCTTAGCACCTATCATAAAAATTTACTGATGATTCGTATTAATTTAGATTAGTTGAAGAAAAACATAAGACAACCTGTTAAATTTCTCACCTTGTTCACAAATACAAGATCATTTTAACAAAGAAATCTTTTATTTTTCTCCCTTTGGAAAGTGGATACATATTAGTCAAGTTGAAGCAACTGATAAGAGAACAAAAATCAAAGAAAGACTGAAATATTTCAATATTTTTATGTCTCTTAGGCTTTTATGGAAACTACACTTCTTTGTCGTGTGGTTAAAATGTAGATGATTGGAAGCATATAGTCAATTGGACTTGGAATCAGAAAACAGAGCTGTGAGCCAAAGTTTTCTCACCACCAATGGCATTAAGACTGTGGTTCCACTCAGACTTCCTCTAAATGCACCTGCAGCTGGGGGAGTTTGTAGAAATCCAAGACTTCTTATTTGTAACTGCTTGTGCCTTTCTGTCTCTGCTCAGCACTCTGGTTCCCCAAGAGCTTGCCAAACACTTGCAAAAGGTAACCCAATAGAAGGTGGGATTTAAAACTCCCAGAGCAATCCTCATCTAACAAGGGATGGGAAATGGCATTAGGTTTAATATATCACCTTTCCTGTCCTTGTTACTCAGTTGGACAATGCTGAGGTGCATGCCTCCAATTCTGCAAGGGGTCTCCAAGGAGTCTGAGCCCTACTGCAGTAGATCATGCATTCATCAACACTTTATTGTATATTTTTGCTTTGTTGATTCATGCACCATGCTCCTTACTTGTGCTTCATGAAATAACTCCCAATTGCCAACACCCAAATTCTTATTTTAGAGCATATTTTGAAAGGATAGAGACTAAGAAGTTATCCTTGAATGAAATGTTTTAGCATATTCTAAACTACAGTTTGAACACTTAAAATATTTATTTAATGGGCTATTAAATGGAACTTTTCCTGCCTTACTGTCTCAAATAGGAACCAATGATAGTAGCAACCATAGCTAGTACACATAATTTAAAGGAAGCCAGCAATATTTAGAAGTGTGGTTTTATTCCTATGACTTAATATCAACAAATACCAAACCCTCAACCACCAACCTACACATGCCTACCTGGGTCTATATGAGAAGTTCCCCAGCATAGGGAAGAGAAGTAAATAATTATCTCATACTTGGCTCTATGGGGACTACAAGATTGTGATTAAGCCAGGCTCGGTAAATTAGAGATTCTTCTCCTTCTTCCACATAGGGAGGAGAGTGGGAAGTATGCACTTGCATACCAAGCCAAATGTGGCTAAGAAAATTGTTTCCTAAAATGGTCTTAACTAAAAGAATGAGAAAATAATAGTCCATTCTTCAGTTGGATGTTTTTAAAGAGTGAACTTCTTGGTCTTACCCTGTGCTTACCAAGCAGGCGAAAAGAGAATTGGATAGAGAATGGCAAGAAAACAACATGCAAACTCATCATAAGAGCAGTCATAAGAAAGAATGAGTTCAGGTGCTTTGCAGGGACACGGATGAAGCTAGAAGACATCATTCTTAGCAAACTAACACAGGAAGAGAAAATCAACCACATGTTCTCACTCATAAGTGGGAGTTGAACAGTAAGAACACATGGACACAGGGAGGGGAACACCACACACCGGGTTCTGTCTGGCTTTGCGGGACAAGGGAAGGGAGAGCATTAGGACAAATACCTAATGAATATGGGGCTCAAAACCTAGATGATGGATTGACAGGTGCAGCAAAACCACCATGGGACATGTATACCTAGGTAACAAACCTGCACATTCTGCATATGTATCCCAGAACTTAAAGTAAATTTAAAAAAAAGTGCCTATGTGTGAATTTTTCCTAAGTGTAATTTTTCTTATGGATACTATGTCACATACTTGTGTTTGAAACACACGGCGTAAACTAAACTATCTAGTTGCCTTACAGATAGCTGAAAGAAAAGAAATAAAAATAATGAAAAACAACACAGGCCTTAGTCAAAAAGTTTGAAAAATATCAAATTCAGTTGAGAGTATTGTTTTTATATGTCATTGAGGAGGAAAAGATTGCATAGGGAATCCAAGCTACCTGTCGAGAATTGCAGCCTATAGCCACAGAATGCCTGGAAGACCCACACTAGCATTCACACGCATTTCCCCAAGACAAGTGACTCAAGGAAAACGGACAGAGGAATTTAAAAAACTTCCTAGAGAAAAATGGAAATCAACATTGGTAAAAATGTCCAGACATTATTATTTTTATTACTATTATTATTATTATTACTAAATAATCAGGTAAATATAAATTAATACAACATTCTGTTGCTATTTTTTACCTAACAGGTAGGAAAATATTTAGAAGTTTGATACTATCTATTGTTCTTTCAGTATGTGGAGAACTCTCTCATACACTCTTTTTGGTTCGGCTATTAGTTTGTAGCTTTGCACATTTATTTGTGTTTATAGCAAGAAAGAGCATAAAGATGTTTGCTTATAAAGGTTGTTGCTCTGGGTATTTTTATATTGTTTAAAATGTCAATTAATATTTAAAATTCTATAATAAAACAGTAAAGCTTGCCCATCTCATTATCAACACCAACTTTCATTCCCAGAGGTTTCCACTTTTAACTCTGTTTATGTTTCTTATTTACCTTTGAATTGCTATTTTTAGAGTTATATTATTTTATATTGATTTGTTAGTTTTATATATTACATACTGTTTTTCTGTCAATAGACAAAAGATAGTGATTAATTCTCTTATTCCATCTGCAATAAAATGCTCTGGCCGAGCATGGTGGCTCAAGCCTGTAATCCCAGCACTTTGGTGGGCAAAGGTGGGAGCTTCCCTTGAGTACAGGGGTCTGAGACCAGCCTGGCCAAGAGTGAAACCCTGTCTCTCTACTAAAAATAAAATTTAAAAAAATGTGGGCTGATCAATAAGAGCGAAACTCTGTCTCAAAAAAAAGTCTTCTTCTCTCTCTCATAATTATTTATATCACAATTTGTTATTGAATCAGTCGTCCATATTCACAACCTAATAGTATATAAATCTTGATTTCTGTATTCTTATCACCTACCATTAGTTATACTGAAGCATCCTAATAAATCAATCATCAATCCATCAGTCCTCTTTCCAAAACTTTAAATGTTTCAGGTTACCTACTAGTGCTTTTTACATTTTTTTCTCTTTTCCTATAGATCTTACTTTTCAAGCCGTCCATTTCCTGGTTTAATTTGAATTGGTGATTCTCTCATGTCCAGTGTTGGTGTTAACACTATTCTTTGATACTGTCTTGGTTGGGTTTCCATTTTGCTGCATCTCATATATACTTTCCTAGTATCAGTCATGTTTGGGAAGTAAATATTTTAAGCCTTTATGCCTACAGCAGGTTTTTGTTTGTCTGATAGTTTATTTTAACTCTCACATTTGTTGATAGTTCAAGTTATATGAAATTGTGGTATAAAAATGTTTTGCCTTAGAATTTTGAAGCTATTACTTCATTGTCTTTCAGGTTCTGGAAATGCCTTTAATAAATGTGCTGCTATTCTGAGTCCTAACAGTCCCAACACTCTTCTAAATGTCCTGTGCTTGTTTGCTTGTTTTAACTCAGTGCCTTAAAACAACAATTTATTGTTATTTTTCACGATTGTGTGGGTTGGTTGAACTTACCTGTGGTCCTTCATGATATTGCGACAAATAGTGGTTGGATGTAGGTCATCCAAAAGTGTGACTGGGCGAGATGTCCAAGCTGGCTCATTCTCATGGGTTGCGGTTGATGCTGTCTATTATCAGTTGAGGTACCAGACAGGGCCGTAACTGAGTGCCTACATGTGTTGTGGCCTTTCCTTGTGCCATGACATTTCATTGCATGGAAACTAATTGTGGAAAAAGTGTCCTAAGACAAAAGCTAGATAACTTCTTATGACCCAACCATGTAAATTTCTCTGCATCATTTTTGCCACATTCTATTTCTTATAGGACTAGTTCAAATTGAAGGGGGGATAGTGATTAGATGAAGAAGCAAGTACTTGAAAGTATGGTTTATTGGAGGGCCATCTTTCGAGACAGTTTACTCCTATTATTTTGAAATTTGTCAGTGAGCTACATTACTGGGTGTTTGTGTGTGTGCATGTGTTGATTTTTATAATATAGAAAATCGTGCCCTTATTTCTAGGAAATAAAAACTTTTCTTTCATTTTTTATAAATTTTCTTAAAAGTTTGTATTAGTTGAATAATAGGACTGCTAGATTATTCCTTACTCACTTTTTCATTTTCCTCCTACCATTTTGTTGCTCTCTTCTGCTTGCCTGGAGGTTCTCTAAATTATTTTTAATACTTCTAGTAAATTTTCATTTATTTTTGCTAACACACACACACACACAGACACTTCACATCCTGATTCTCTTTCTTTGGTCTTCTTACATAGTATTCTCTAACTTCTTTTAAAAATATCTTTTTGCTAGTATTTGAAATATTAAATATAATTGATTTGATTTTTGTATTATTTTCTGTGTTTTGTTTCTTCTAAATTCCCTCTATTAATTTTATCTGTCTTTTCATCATGAAGGCATTCCTTAAATATTATGATACTGTATTTAGTATTCATTCATACCTAAAAAAAAAAAAATAGTGGCATCCTCCTGTAGTTTCAGCTACTTGAGAGGTTGAGGAAGGAGGATCACTTAAGCCGGGAGGTACTAGTGAGCAGAGATCACGCCACTGCTCTCCAGCCTAGGCAATGAGAGTAAAACCATCTCTAAAAATGAAAGGAAAGGAAAGTAAAGGAAAAAAAGGAAAGGTGAGGTAAGGTAACGTAAGGTAAGGGGTAGTAAAAAATGGATTGGAAACTCAGCGGACATAGACAAAGTAGCCTCCTGTATTTTAGTGGTGTGCTGGCTTTGAATATTTGAATATTACATTCCATTGGCAGCAATACAAAATAGTAGTATCTATAGATGGGTTCTTTCTCTGGGACATTATTAGATTCTCAGATAAATAATCTGTTTTGTTCTGAGATGACTGATCCAAACACAGAATGAGACAGGGGCTGCTGTTTCCACCTTTCAGGTTGGTGATTTTCACTAAATCCAACATTTTTAGCTCCATCTTTTATCCCTACCTCAAATGTGCCAGCGTTCTGAAAACTAAATGTTGTCAATCTGTAACTGTATCTCTCTCCATCTCTTTTCATTTATGAATAGAAAGAAGTTTTTGATTCTTCAGGCCAAACTCAATAATTATTCCCCTTGGAGAACACTAGAAAAGAATGAAGACATCATTTTCACTTTTACATTTATACCTGAAAAACTTTCCTCATAAAATCCATTATTTAAAATTTTTTTTGAATATTTGGCAGGAATCATAGCTATGCTTGATGTAGAAGTAATTCTGAATTAGAAAAACAACTTGGTCCTCCAGAAGGTACAGAGAGAAGCCTTTGGGAATGAAAAGAAAATTTTATCTACACTGCACACCTGTCACTTTCTAACTGCATGGTTTGTGCTTTGGAATTTCTCGGACTCCAGTTGATGAGCTGCTGGTTGCATAGAACATTATAGATGGCTTATTTCAGGGAGAGTGAATGCATAGAACCACTTTCTCAGAGCCCCACGAGTAAGAGGACATATTAGACCCTAAAGCTTTTGGATAAAGAGAAATAAAGTTTTGCTCAATGATAAATCAAGAATGTCTCCTCTTTGAGATAAGAACCATTTTTTTTTTCTCAATAAAGCTGGCAATATAAACAGGTTGCTTTTCATTGTCAAGGCTAAAGACCACTGGTAAGAGGTTTGTGAAAAGCCCAGGAAAAAGTGTTTTAAATTTTGAGTCACATTCTCAAATCCCATGAAAGACATGAGTGTTCAGCAAAGCAATGCAAGGGGTGGAGGGATAAGAAACATTTTGTTAATATTTTTAAAATTTCAGTAATTACAAATTTTGTTCTTTGTATGAAATAAAATTTAAAACAAAGAGGGGTGTGTTTGTGTAATGGCCAAGAGTATAATCTGCAGAATGCCTTTATCTAGTAAAAGAAAGTATTTGTTTTCAATAACATTTAAAAAAAAAAAAACTCAGAATGAGTTTTCTTCCTATAAAGAAGAAAACACTAAGAAAATAATATAAAACTATTCATGAAAATATCCCCCTACAAAAAAAATGCCTA
The DNA here is from genome assembly GCA_963574635.1 of Cheracebus regulus. Lineage (NCBI taxonomy): Eukaryota > Metazoa > Chordata > Mammalia > Primates > Pitheciidae > Cheracebus > Cheracebus regulus. Next base: position 47,793 of record CAUYQU010051358.1, on the reverse strand, counting down.
GTTTAGCACTAAGCAAGAATAAGTTAGAAGAAACAATTTTTTTAAACATTATAAAATAGATGTGAATGAGAAAAATTATATTTTTAAAATACTTTTAAGGTATTTACTGTATTCAGTAAATACATATTCAAACATATTCAAACATATTTACATATTCAAACATCTTTTTAGTCTGATAATTAGAAATAACTTCTCAAAAAACCTGTTCTGTATAATATTTTAATTTCTAAGCTAACTAATAAAAAAGTTTCTTAACGCATAATACAGCTTTAAAGTCATCTAACATCAACATGCCTTTTATATGCTGAGAGAGGATATGTGCATTTATGTTGTATATATGTGCAAATGGGCTATTTACATTATATATATAAATATGCAAACAGTATTTTTCATCCTGTAGTCACAAAAATACCATGGTTGTAAAACAATTCAAATAATTCAAATAGACTTATAGTCTAATAGTTAACTTTTATCTCTCGCCCTTTAATCCTTCCCCAAATGTACAAATTTCACTGGTGTTAAACAATAACCACCACATGTTATTTTCACTTAACAATTGCACTCTTTCTGTGTGTTAATGCATGCATGTATGTATATTATTCTTTTCAAATAAGAATCAAATATAAAATGTTCTAAAACTCTACTTTTAAACAAGATTCGTATAGCTAATGCTTTATATCAATCTAAAGGCCACATTTCTGAAAAGCAAATTGCTGGGACAAAGACTAGACATGTTTTAAATTTTGATAGAATCTGCCAAATTGCCTTGCAAAACTTTATACTTATTTATGATCCTATCAAAATTCATAGAAGTGCCTTTTAATTTATTTATTTTTATTTCTGGCCAAATGTGGTTTGCATTTCTCTCATTAATAGTGAAGACAAAGAAATTGTTGCATATGTAGTCACATTTACATTCACTCTTCTGGCTTGACTATTCATTTTCAATGTCAGTCTGCTTTTGAGTTTAACATTGTTCTAATTGGTATGTATTTTTGCTTTCTTTGTCATTTTTCATTGATCTCTTTTACTTTATTATCTGATTATTTCTTCTTCTTTCTTCTCTTGCCATTCCTCTGTTAAACTGGAACTTTAACCAGTTTGATATACTTATTATATATTCTCTACATAAGGCCAGACACACATTTCTCAGCTGAACAACAACAAAAACAAAATAGTATTCATATATCCCACTATATTATCTTCTAATTATAGTTAAAAATCATCTGAACATTTTTCCAGATGTTAATAATATTTCTATATTATATTTCTTCTGGTTTTATAATTTTATTTAATCTTTAGATTATATTTTGCTAACACTAACAATAATAATTTAGAATTAACTATTGTTTTTGCTAATTTCTTTATTACAATTATCTTTTACCTTTATAGGTCTTCTTGTCCTTGTATCAATTTTTGATTTGTTGGAATATATCCTTATGATTTATTTTATGAGTGATGACCTATATGAAATTTCTCAAAATTCTTTCATGGTTAAAGATATATTTATTTTACTCTCATAGTCTAATATGTCATTATAACTAAATCTAAATCTAAAGCCAGATTCCTTTATCATCAATATTTTGTCAACAATAAGTTTTTTGAAATCTGATTTATATTCTATTAGAGATCAGACTATTTAAATAGGAAAGGAAGAATTTTTAAGATTATTGCAATATGGGAGAAAGAGCAAACTCAACTTGAGATTAAATTCAAGTTGAGATTGAACTTTGCAGAAACAAAAGCCCTAAGAATTTTAAGCTCTGGAATGAGCTAAAGGAAAAGTACTGGAAGACAAAAGTGTAATTACAGGTAGTCTCCTACCCTCTCACAGAGACAGGAATATAAAGCCACTATCTTTTTTTGATGATTACATTTTAAATAAATGAGCCCCAGCTTTTTTAGAAAGACATTAATTTGTAGGTCATAAAAGATTTATATCTCAAATAAGCACAGAAAGAATTTACAGTTGTAAGTTTTCCAAAGAAAATGCTTTGCTTAAAGCAAATGGTCTATATTTGGGAATAAACCTGTCTAAAGTTTAGTTAAGCTGAGGAAACATTAAGATATTCTTGGTTAATTTCTTTAAGGTTTTTTTTCTTTGCTTCTTTGTAAGCATATAAAGTAATACCTACATTCTTGGAAATTATAAGTTTCACTCATATTTGTAAAATTAGGGGTCATTTGGTATTGTAGTCCCCTATTGTATTAAGTGTTATTATATTCAGTGTCATGGACTTCTATTATTTGTTTTGTCATTTCTACAGTTTATCCTGACTAAAATTCCTTCAGGCACTGTTACAAATAGATCTGGGCTCTCCTTTGTCTATTGTTTTTAAATAATAATGTTCATGTCTTTGTTGTTCCGGACCATGTCTTGTGGCAATCATTTAAGTGTCATTTCTGATCAGTAAATTTGTTTGTGACCATGTCTTTTCAGTTATTCAGCCTTTGTATTGACTTTTTAAGACAAAATTATTTTTTGAAAGCACTTTTGGATATACAGAAAAATTTTGAAAGAAGTAAAGAGAATTTCCATATCCCTGAGCTCAGTTTCCCTTATCATTCACATCTTATACTAATACGGTACATTTGTTGTAATCAAACCAACCAATATTGATTGAAACTTTATTATTAACTCAAGTCCATACTTGCATTCAGACTTTCTTGCTTTTACCCAGGATACAGATTTTTTTTGTTCCTGGATATCACATTACATTTAGTTGCCATGTCTCTTATGATCCTCTTGACTATAGCAGTTCCCTAGACTTACCTTGTTTTTGATTGCCTTAAAAGTTTTAAGGAGTACTAGTCAGATATTTTGTATGATGTCATTCTATTGTAATTGGCTTGATTATTTTCTCATGCTAGTCCTGGGCGATAAGATATTTAGAGGAAGACAAGACAGGTTGTGTGCCCTTTTGTTACATTCTAGCAAAAGTATATGCTATTAACATGATGTATGACTGTTTTGTTTACCTTGTTCTTCTGGATAAGGTAGCACTTTTCAGATTTCTCTACTGTAAAGAGAGTATCTCTCCTCTTTCTGTACTCTATGGAAGGAATTTATTAAGTGCAGTGTATACCTAAAGCACAGAGTCAAGGACTGTAGCCTATACCTAAAGCACAAGGAGTCAAGGACTCCACTCATACTATTAATTCTTAATTTACTAATTAATTTGGACCCTAAGGGTAAAAATATTGCCTCTGAATCCTGATGAATGGAAGGGCATCTCTGTAGATTTCAGTTAAATTTCTTCTCCTACTATTTCATTGTGCATTTTTATTCCAGCTTCTGTTATATTTCTTTAGTTCTGTTTTTTTATATGTCTAAAACACAGGTGTAAAACAATTTACTAAGGCAATTATTCATCATCCTTGTGTACCCACTGTATCTCATTATCTCGATACTAATGTCTTATTTCTTATATCTTAACAGGAGAAGTTCTTTTTTTCATGTCTTTGTTAGTATACTTAATGAGAAAAATAATATTGTTACTCTTCTGATTTATAAGAACAATGCAAATATTAAAACCAGAGAAAGATATTTTAAAGTGAAACTCTTTTATCAAACTGTTAGGCCTACTTTCATATATAATGGATATAAACATAATACTTCAAACTCTATTCTACTTTGAGATAAAATTTATATGAAAGTGTGATTATTTGCATAAAACGAGATGTTTTGCATAAATATCACACATAATTTTGTTGTAAGTTCTTAATCATCTTTAATGAAATTATAAAAATGAAGCCATTTACTATGGAGATATTTAGGAAATTAGGTAATATTTAGTTAAAATATTTTCAGACAGCCACGGCAGAAGAATTGCTAAGTAACACTTTGCCATCAGTTTTGTTTCCACAATTTAAAAAAAATTATATTAAATAAGCTCATGTGTATATCAGAGAAGTAGTTCATGCTTGCTTCTTATGAATTGCTAAAAACACCTGTTGAGAAGAATGAAAATAAACACTTTGAAGTCTTTAATTAAGTTTGTGAGTAAAGGGTTATTGGATTTATAAGAAGAATTAATAAGAAAGTGTGAAAGGGAAGTAAATCTTGGGGCCCCAAAATCACTAAGCTAAAGGGAAAAGTCAAGCTGGGAACTGCTTAGGGCAAACCTGCCTCCCATTCTATCCAAAGTCACCCCTCTGGTCACTGAGATAAATGCATATCTGATTGCCTCATTTGGACAGGCAAATCAGAAACTGAAAAAAACAGCCATATGTCTCTTATCTACCTATGACCTGGAAGCCCCCGGACCACTTTGAGTTGTCCCCCGCTTCACCTTGAGTTGTCTTACCTTTCTGGACCGAACCAATGTTCATTTTACATATGCTGATTGATGTCTCATATCTCCCTAAAATGTATAAAATCAAATAGTGCTCTGACCACCTGGGGTACACGTCGTCAGGACCTCCTGAAGCTGTGTTGTGGCCATGTGTCTTCAACCTTGGCAAGATAAACTTTCTGAATTAACTGAGACCTGTCTCAGATTTTTGGGGTTCACAGAAGTAATGTGGAAAGATAATTTTACCAAATGAATTGGTAGAATTAAAAGTGTGTTTTAATTCTATATGTAATGAACCAACAGATCTATTGACAGGAATATAATTCTCAAAGTCAAAAAAAAAAAAAAGGGAAAACTGCACAAGTATCATAAAGCTATTATGATTGTCACTAATTTACTTCTTATATTTTTATTTATGTGAGACACTAAGAAGAGTCCAAAAGTTGTAAACTAGTAATGACATAAAAGACACCCTCTTCATTCATTAAAGGGAGAGCCTAAGGATCAACATGACTACTTCACTTCAATCTCTGAACTCCTGAATGGAACTTACTTGGCACCCAATGTCCTTTTAGCAGACTGTAATCAAAAGACATTGTTATGTAAAAATGTCTGCCCAGTAGGAACTAAATTGGAACAATTATTTCCTTTCTAAACATATCATCAATTATTCATAGAATAATAATTGTTAATTATTCTTATAATTCTAAGAAAACTATTACCAGATCATTAATGCTAATTGTATTAGTCTGTTTTCACATTGCTCATAAAGACGTACCTGAGACTGGGCAATCTGCAAAAGAGGGAGGTTTAATGGACTTACAGTTCCACATGGCTGGGGAGGACTCACAATCATGGTGGAAAGCAAGGAGGGCAAGTCACGTCTTACTTGTACGGCAGCAGGCAAAGAGAGAGGTTGTGCATGGGATCTTCTCTTTTTAAAGCCATCAGATCTTGTAAGACTCATTCACTATCATGAGAACAGTACAGGAAAGACCCACCCTCATAATTCAATCACCTCCCATGCGGTTTCTCCCATGACACATGGGAATTGTGGGAGTTATACTTCAAAATGAGATTTGGGTGGGGACATAACCAAATCACATTACTAACCAATAGACCTTAATAAACTAAAAACAAAAATCTCAAGTACAGGAAAATTCTAAAATAAATATTTTCAAGCCAAGTGTATTTGTTTGTTTACTTTATTCAATTAAAAGAAATCTTCAACTTTAGGAGGCCAATGCAGGCATAGCACTTGAGGTCAGGAGTTTGAGACCAGCCTGGGCAATATGGTGAAACCTCATCTTCACAAAAAATACAAACATTAGCTAGGCGTGGTGGTGCATGCCTATAATCCCAACTACTCAGGAGGCTGAGGCAGGAGAATTCCATGAACCCAGTAGGTGGAGGATGCAGTAAGCCAAGATTGAGCCAGTGCACTTCAGTCTGGGCAACAGAGCAAAACTCCATCCTGAAAAAAAAAAAACAAAAACAAAAAAAACAAAGAAAACAAAAGAAAAAGAAAAATTCAGAGTAAGATGTTGAAAATATGCATTCTTTATTACTCTCTGTTTTGATGTTAAAATATGGTTTATAGACTGGGCATGATGGCTCATGCCTGTCATCCCAGGACTTTGGTAGGCTAAGGCTGGTAGATTACTTGTGCCTAGAAGTTAGAGACCAGCATGGGGACATGGCAAAGCCCTGCCTTTACCAAAAATACAAAAAATAATCTAATAACTCAGTCTCAAAATAAATAGATAGTAGATAAATAGATACAAATTTAAAAATAAAATTTAAGATATGGTCTATAAAAGATAACAGTACAGATATATTACATGTTAACTTAGAAATAGCATTATAGGATTTCATTTCTGTATTCATATTGTTTAGTTGATACTAATTGTTAGAATCATCATTCAAAGTAAAACATTGCTCAATAACTCTTTCTCACATAAAAGCATCTGAAATGTTAAATGATCTTCGTGTTATTTTTGATTCTCATACAATCAATCTGTGACTTGATGTTTCAGTAATACTAGGGAAACTGTGAACTTGATTATTCCCCATGGCTAATTATTTTTCCCATTTATAGACATAAAAACCCACCCTTAAAACTTTCTAGGAACATAGCAAAAAAATTACTTTTGTGCCAAGGTAAAAGAATTAAAGCTCTAGAGCAATTACCTACACTCTCAATGAATCTCCTTGGCACTGATAATATTCTGCTTTACCTTCATCTTTTTCTATACTTCAAGCTTCAACTCTAGTAACACTTTCAGAAGAAGAAAGAGAAAAAAATTGAAAGGTTATAAAAAAGGGAAGATGTGCTGATATTTGTTAAACACTTGGTATGACAAGCAATGTGCCAAATGCTTAAATTAAACCATTTCATATTGAGAGAGTTGCTATGATTATCCTCAATTTCGAAATGAGTTCGCTGAGAATTAGATATGCTAAGTAACTTGTCCTTAGCTATTCAGATCTTAAGTGCAGCTTGAAAGTGACGAATGCTTGAATGTGTGCTTATGACATTTTTGCTCTGCAATACCAATGTACTTGCTTTCCTTGTAATCACTATATTCTTTCACAAATCTTTCCCTTCACCCGCTTTCTCCGGTGTTACCTTCATGTCCTGCCCAATTGTCAGAGCTGTTTCAGCCTACCAGGTTCAGGTGACGTGTCATTTTGACTCTAATAACTGATTTCTTCAAGCAGAATAAAGCACAGTCCTCTCTCCTTCCAGCTCCTTCACACTATATAAAATGCTGTGTATCGTAACTTCTTGGTATGTATTGCTAATGGGCTTGCTTTACAAACCCCAGAACAGAGCAATGTAATGCTCATCTTGGTTTCCAGAGAACCTGGAGTAAACATGAGTTACTTGATGCCTGTTGTAATTGTTAAATGAAAAATGAACAAAAGTGAATGAGCAAATATCCATCAAAATGAAAGGCTGAGAAAAAAGTGTACAATTGAGTCACCCTCCATTCAACAATCATTTGTTAAAATCTGCCAGGACTTTTGAACATTTTGATCACCGTGGTGCCTCAGTAGGAAACACTAGAGCTTGATTGCTAATAAGTGAGTTGCATTTTAGACTTTTTTCTATACTGTCTTAACATTCAACAGCACTTCTTCATCACTGTCACTATTTATTAGGGGCCTATAAGCAAAGGAAGCTACCTTGTTTGTTTTTATAGCCACTTTTTAAATCATCATTTTGTTTTAATTTTTATTTAATTTAAATACATTTAATTAAGGTATAAATGTCACTATTACAGCATTGTTATTATAAATATTAAACTAAATAAGCGGTATTAAATGACTAGACCCGTAGGAGCAAGTTTCTTTCTAAAATGGTTGGAGTCAAATGCCAATAAAAAGGACAATGTATTACTGTAGAGGATTTAGAAACAGAAGTCACTGGCTAACGTATGAGACATAATAGATGGGATTTGAAAGGACACATAAGGGAAGGGGAAAGATAGATGAAACTTTTAACACTCGGAGACAGATTTAGAGGAAAATAGAGATGGTAATAATTATTAAATTGTGATTTTTTATCTATAACGTAAATCGTATTCCTCTACCCTTAAGAAAGTTTCCAGTAAAATTTCTATTACTAACATTTGCTTTTAGAGTTAATTTTTTTTTTCTGGGATACATGACTACATGTTCATTTTGCATCAGGTTGGGTGCAGAGTGAGAATAGAGACAGCCCACGGGAGTATGGTGGCATCTGGACTCAGCTATAATTGTTACCATTCAACCTTCTTTATGTAAGGATGACGCTGTCAGAAACAGTCCTAACACACCTGTCATGTCCAACTTTAAGGAGCTTGCCTGCTACCTGTATCATTTTCTATTGTCATCTAAATGATCTCTAAGAGGTCTGAGTGTTCCACATTTTAGGCCTCTAAGAGAATTATTTTCTGCTTAGATGCCCTTCCTTTTAATAAGCTAACACAGTTCATGAATTCTGCCTCACTCTATTGCTAGCAATTTTTATTTAATTCAGTTTTTTTTCCAAATAATATTTAGTCAGTTTTAACAGGTAGAATAGACTGTCTTCTGCCTCGTGCATAATACAGTGAAGGGCATTTTGAGTTATGAGTCCTCAGAAATTTCTTCCAACTCTAGCCATCTGTGTGTCAGATCTAGTGGAAATAAACAATCTATCCTACTGGCAGACACAGACCTCAGAATGTAGATTAGTGTTCACCAATTCAAAGCACTCCAAAATATAAATTTATTTGTAATATCAAAAAGCTCAAGACAAAAATACTTTATTATTTCTTTTTCAATGCTTAGGCATTTTGATTAAATAATTACTTTAAGGATTAAATAATATATACTCAACAATTAGGCAGCTTCTATAATAAAAGTATAGATCACAATGCTGATTCTATTTTTTTAAATAGAAAAGTAAATTCATAATTTTTTCTTAAGCATGAATGTTGTGTAATCATGATCTAAGTACATAAATGGAGACTTTTTAATTTTATTTTATAGTCAAACATTTAGCTTTGAAATTTTTAATGGAAATCAGCAAAATACTACTTTTTGCCATTCCATATTACAGCCTCGAATAAAAAAATCAATAGCTATAGCTATTTTAATTAACAACATGTAAAGAAAAGTTTAAAACACACAAAAAATAGCCTTGGGAACAAAAGTTTGACACTTCTGTTTTACACATTACATTTTCTGGGATGTACCAACTGGTCTATATAAATGAGGAAATTAAATTCTTCAGTTATGCTATGTGAACAAATGAGTAAAATAAATTCTTCAGTTATGCTATGTGAACACAGATAAATCTAAATGTTAGCGACTGGATGTATAAGCTAATAGTAAGTGGTTGAGTGTGCACTGTGATGTACATGGTCTTTTCCTGTATACAAAAGCTCATATTCTTGCAGGTGTGCTTAGTGGCAATAAAGGTTGAAAATTACTACAAGCTGTAAAAAGGTTTGGTCTCAAGGTGGAAGTGGCATTATGGTTTTCATCTTACAGCACAGTACGTTTTCTTTTGATTCCATAGTTCCTCCTCCCTGCAGCCCTCCCTCTCACTCACTTCTTCTTTTCTTTACCACTGCACGCTACAATGATGCACGGCTATAGATTCTTTTCAGAGAGGAAGAAAGGAAGTCTCTAAGTGATAGAAATGGGCTGAAAATGTGTTTCTTCTACTCAAGAATGGCTCTGGCAGTACGTACTGAGCAAGATCTCATCCTCTCTGAATTTGGAACACACACAAACGTGCACACACACACACAGCATTTTCTTCTGGTTTGTAGCCATCAAAGCCATAGATAATGAATGCTATATCTTTTTGAGAGTGTTTTAGACTAGAACAGAGAAAGTTTCCACTTTTATTGCTAACAAACGGAATTTCTGCCTTCATACTGCACACTCAGTTTTTTAGTAAAAATAAATAAATAACATATAAAGAAGCATGCAAAAATGGGAAGAAAGTACAAGATTTTTCTTTCAAATACAAATTTCATTTGAGAATATATTCATTTTCCTGTATTAATTTTCACCCTGAAAGCATTCATTATGTAAAAAAATAAAGTAGTAGGTATAATTTTTCCTTAAATATGTTATCTTTTCACTGGCTATAGGAAAAAGCCTTTCCTAAAATGAGGGACTAAAAGTTAAGAGATAAAAGAAACTACATAAACACATATAGAAATAAATGTAGTCCTTTTTTTTTTAAGGGCTTCATTATCCTGTCTCGGAAATGAGTGTGCACATTTACAGTAAATTCTGCAAACACCAGAAAGCCACGATGCTTCTAGTGTTAATGTGTTAACATCAAAGTAAGTAATGTTTGTTTGTTTCCTCTGATAGTGAAAAGTCAAGTCAAGTTTACAAATTTTGTTCCATCTTCTAAATTTCTGGAAGTGAGTATGTTGATAGTGTTGAATGAATAATTGGCTGGGCTTCAAAACAAAAAGACAAAATTCCTGACATAGCAGCTTATCTTTGACAAATATTAATACATCTATCCCCTCCATTATTTTTCTGCTCATTTCTGATAACAGAAAATAACATAGTCCAGGTGTGTTTCTTTTCATACTTAGGAAATAGTAGATGAAGAGTAACCTTACCGACTCCAAACTGAGTAATTCTTGAGTCATGCTTTAGCTATGGTCCCTTAGCACTGTTTGATAGCTGGAAATCACAGGTAATTCATCAGATATTATCAGTACCACATTTGACATCAGAAAAAAAATGATGAAATTAGTGAACACCATAAAATCAGAATGGCATGTTAGAGCTGCCTCTGTTGAAGGAGCATCTGTAAAATCCTAAAAAGCATCTGGACCAAGAAACATGAAATTTTAATGCACATCCAAAGCTACACTGTCAATCCTGGCAAAACATATCTGTAAATTCTGTTGGAGTTTACTGATTAAGGGGTGGAGGATTTGACAACATATTTGATTCTGCTAAATTTGCTTAGAATAAATCATGAGCAGCGTGAACCAGCCAACAAACACTTATCTCAGGTAACAAATTCAATTTCTCTAAAAGATAAAAGTCATAATAGATGGGAGAATATTTTGAGTGACAATAACTGTGACATGAGAATATGCTGATAAAGAAACTAGCAAGCCATCATTGTGAAATAATCTCTAGGAAGGGTTCTTCCTAGAGGATCACAGTTAAGTGTATGCAGCTAATATGATCAATTAGAAGATGTAGCAGGAGGTTGGAAAATTTAGCTTAGACAGTGAGTTCCCAGAGCATCTTTACGTCTTCTCGTGGTTTTGTTCCTGATGCCTAGAACAGAATGTGACACTTAATAAATGCTGAGAAAGCAGTTTTTAATTTAAAAAATCCTAATTCCAAAAACATGCCTAAAAATCTTTATTTGATAAAAATTAAGGCAGGCCATTAATTTTAAGGATGCTAAATAATTAAACCTAGCTTATGCATATCTAAACAAGTGCAATATGTTAGGCAAGTTCACACTAAATCACTGTTCAATTGTTGCAAGTTGCTTCTGAACACAACATAAATGATAAGTGATAAGTATTTAATAATTAGAATTGTCTACAAATTGAAGACAGTACAGACAGGCCTCTTTAGGTACTGAATTCTTCATTACTCAAGGTCTTCAAGCTGAAACGACGTAATCATCCTGGAGGATGGAGTCACGTATCATGGATAGTAGTAATTAGTCAGTTGGCTGCCAAACACTTTTCAAAACATGTATTTTATCATTTATTATTCTTTCATTTCTTCTCATACACAGAAATAAGAGATAGTTTGGTAGGATGTTAATTTCAGATCTTTTCTTCCTTCTTTGCAATTTTGCAAGTGATTACAAATAATGAGTGGTAGCCTAGAGTAGGATTAGCCCACTACCTGCACCTGTTTTTGTAAATAAACTTTTATCAGAACTCAGGTGCTCATTTGTTTGTGTATTGTCTACGTTTTTCACTAGAGTGACATAGGTGAACAGTTGCTATGCATACTATGGCCTTCAAAACCAAAATTATTTACTGTCTGGCCCTTTATGGAAAAAGGTTGCCAACTTCTGGTCTAGAAACCTACTTAAACCATCAACATAATTTTCAATAAGCTATCCAAACATTATTTCCAAAACATAAAAATTATTTCATGTACTGAAAGTATGAGATTGGGCATTGTAGGACAAATATAACTACTTTGCATAATTTGCCTGTAAATAGCCAAGTTTTATACAAGTATACGCCCATGCTGAAATGGTTTTTAAGGTATATAAGCATATAGTCAACCAACCTGCTTATCTAAATATGGATATTTTTATTAATATTAAACAAATTATATTCCCTCGTGGTTGACCTTGTACTCTCACAATAAAACATTGTCTTTGATATCTGTGGCAACACCCTCATCTGGGTTTCAGTCAGGATGGTTATGAGAATGCACAGTATAAAACTCTTTTCTCTAAAAGCATTTCTAATTTAGAATGTTCTAATAAAAGAACGAATCTTAAGAAATTACTCTGACAGTCTATATTCCAAAAAAATGATACCCTATAACTTTTTCATTGTAAATGTTTTTATTCTGATTTTTTGTAATAGATAGTAAACATTATATTTCAATCTGTGTTTCAATAAAATAAAAAAATTACATGAAGTCATTCAGCTGAATGAAAGTTTTCTAAATTATATGTGCCCTCTTTTCTACTCCTATGCAGGGTTTGGATATTCATAAATATTTAAAAAGTCAGGTTTTCAAATCCAATATGACTGCAATCCATTTTAACAGTGAGAACTGAATTGTTTTTGCCCCTGTAGGTGAGTAAGATAGACAAGCTAATTGCCTTTTAAACTTACAGATTTTCAGCGCGAGATCTCATTATCATTTGCTTTCAGGAATAAATTTCCCTCAAATTTTGATGGAGAGTATAACTTCTTTTATCATAAAATCATGAACCCTTTACCTTCTCTGTCTTTTTCTAAATTCCTATGCAGAGTACTTGATAGAAACCTGATTTTGCTCATCACTGTTTCAAGTGAGTCTTAGAATAACTTGAGAGAACAAGGAGCATACCACATTAGCATAACAGAATACTTGAAAAATCAATGACGATGTCTAGGTAGAAATGATTGTACCCCGTAACCAATATTCTAGACATTTAGAAAGGTCATATAGAACTCATTTAAAACTATACTCATAAGAATAACTATAAAAGACAAGTTTCTATTTCTATCATTTACATATTTTTCAACCAGTATAATAATAATAATTCCCCTGGGCAGGTAGCCTGGTTAAAAAACATAGCTGGTTGACTCTGCAGTTACTGAAATACAAATTCACACACACTCACATGTATTCACACACCCATACAAGCTTGAGCACACACGTCAATTTTATGTTTTGGGGTAGGTGGTCTGGATTTCAGGCTAGGACAGATTGAGATAAACAGATTTTAGGAAGAGAGACATTCACGGCACAAAGGGAATAGAGGAAAAGCATTGTAAATATGTGTTCAAGGGATGAGCTTTTATGAACAACTAATAGGGATTAAGAAAGAGAGTTAAGGGCTGCATAATTATGATTTGGATCCAGCTTGAGTATATTTTGGTCTTGAGCTGGGGAATGTGAGTTAATTGTTTTTACACTATTGTCTGAATTTTAAAATTATTTCTGAAGAAGTCTTCATTTTCTAGATATGTATAAGTGTGTTTTATTTCAACTACAATTACTATACTTATTGCATGCACAGTTTGTTAGAGTCCTTTTTGAGTTTTAGAGGTACATTGTGAATCTAAGAGACAGAAATTAGGTGTGCCAAAGCAGGTAATTGAGAAACTTCAGTTTATTTATTTACTTTCAATATAAAAAATATATAAGAAACCTAAAATGTGCAGTACGTTGAGATTATTTATCTGAATTAAATAAGGTTATATGTGTACATGTACACAGTAAATGCTGTTATTTTATTTTTTTATTTGATGGTTACTAAATGTGTTAGTTATAATAACTTTTTTATTTTTCAGAAACAGAGTTTGTAGTCTCATGACCTTGTATTTTGGAGGAAACAGATAAGAACACTAGGGGCCAGATTATTGTTATAGGTCAGGCTATCTTCAGAAATATACATTTGAACAATACGATTTTAGATACTTAAAGTGAAAACAGGAAGGTCAGCCTAGCTTTGTTATGGTGGTGCTGTCATAGAGTGGCTGAAGTGATGAATGGAGTTGGAGAGATTTGAGATTTATTTTGAAGAAGAAAAGAGCTTGAAAAAAACAGCATCATACATAACTTCACTTTATTTTTATCTTTTTGTCTTTGATAACCTTATAAATATCATTTAATGTGACATGGGAGAATTTGAGATGGCCAGATAATTATTTTAATGGTTGTTTCAAGTGTATGTGTATAATGTCAATTTTGACATGTTAATTTTAAGATATCCACAAGACAGACAAGTGTAGTTGTCAAATAGTTTGCAATTCATGACTGTGAATCTCAGATGTAGCATCTGGGCTGCAGGCACTTTAGAACATGTCTCATGGTAAGAAGAATCATGAGAATTAGTAAGATTAACTAGAATAGTGTAGAGAAGGAGGATGAGGGGGCTGAGAATTAAGTCCAGAAACCCTCTCAAATTTAGCAGTGGGGTACAAAAAGAGGAGCTAACTAAAGAAGAGCAGTTTCAGTTAAATAAGTGTTAAGAACATGTTAAAAAGATGGAGTAGAAGTTGAGATGGTGGATATAGACACTGCTCTGAAGAAGTTCTACTGCCAAATGATATAGAGTATAGGGAGGTTGTAGGAGAAACACACATATATATATGCATATAAGAATTATAATATATGAATTTATATAGCAAATTTACTCATGTGTGTGAATAAATACATCTATATGTGATATATGTGAATAAATATTACATAAAATACATGTGTCTGCATATGTATGCATATTAATGCATATGGTAATTTACATATATCTATGTGTATGTATGTGTGGTATACACACACACACACAAATAAGTATACAGATGCTTCCTGCCTTCCAGTGGAATTTCATCCTGATAAATTAATTGTAAGTTAAAAGTATTGTAAGTTGAAAATTCATTTTATACCCCAATGAGTCCGTCATTAGGTCAAAAAGATTGTAAGTCAGAATACATTTTTTTTGAGATGGAGTGACCTTGCTCTGTCACTAGGCTGAAGTACAGTGGCACAATATTGGCTCATTTCAATCTCCACCTCCTGGGTTCAAGCCTCACCATCTGGAGTAGCTGGGACTACAGGCATACACCACCATACCCAGCTAATTTTTGTGTTTTTAGTAAAAATGGGGTTTCTCTATGTTGGCCAGGATGGTCTCAATCTCTTGACTTCATGATCTGTATGACTCAGCCTCCCAAAGCACTGGGATCAAAGGCTTGAGCAACCATGCTCAGCCCAGAGTATGTTTAAACTTGGATAAACCCACTATAAAGTCAAAACATTTTAAGTTTAATCATTGTAATTTGGGTACCATCTGTGTAGATACATGTCTACATCAAAGATACTTGAAGATAATTTAATGAAGGAGGAGAAATTAAGTATCCACAATGGAAGAGTGATAACTGAAGGAGAAGAAAGTTGTTCTCTGATTATTTCTTTTTTCTCATGGAAATACTGAAATACAGCATAACAGTTAAGGGAGGGTGAAGAGGAAATGCACAGGTATGAGGCTAGAAGAGAGAACAGCAAATAGTATTTCAGTTAATATGGAAGCATTAGCAGTTATATTAGCTTTGGGGAGCTATGTAACACATTACACAAATGTATCAGCTTAAAAGAGCACTCATTTTCTCATCACTCCAACGGGTTAAGAGTCCTGGCATAGCTTAGCTGGTTCCTCCACTCAGACTGCAATGCATTAGCTGTGGCTGCAATCTCCTTTGAAGCTCCAGATCCTCTTCCAAGTTCATGTGGTTGCTGGCAGAATTTATTTTTCTTTTAGCTTAGAACTCATGGCAGTGTACTTCTCCAAGGCCAGCAAGGAAGGAACAAGCCCAATTTTAAAAGGCTTCCAACTGTGTAAGAAACTATAAAACTCTATTTTCATTCTGAAAATGAAGTCTTTATAAAACTCAATCTGTTTTATTCCACTCACTCACCTATTTTTTGTGCACCATTTCTACAGTCCCTTTTTTAATTTGGACGGAAATTCTCAGCTCCCATGACATGACAGGCATCTTTGCCATTTTTGCCTATGGCCAGCCATAGTGGAATTCAGCTGATGCTTACATGGGAGACACTGGTCTTAACTTAGGTAAATCACACATTAAGGCTGACTGGGTGCCAGGTTGAATGTTATGAAAATGAATTTTAAGTCTCACAGCCACATTCCCTTATTATATATATATGTACTAAACCCATGTATCTGTTCATGTTCATACTACACTGGCAGAGTTGCATAATTGTGACAGAAATGAAATGGCTTATGATAACTAAGGCATTTCTACATAGCTTTTTAAAGTAAAAAGTGTAATCACTGCTGGTCTACATAACGTGGAGGAATGGGTAGCAGAGAAGTTACTAGAGTCAGTGAATTGAAAGAAGAGGTAAGGGGAGACTAGAAGCTTTAAAGGTACTATTTTGGAGATTGTTGAGGTTTTGGAGAACAAGGGATGAGGAAAATGTATTAAAGATTTGGGAGAGCAGGATATTGATTAGTTTAATTGGGGATTAACTTTTTGGGAATACAGATTGGAGAAAGGCTGGAGTGAAAAATTGAAATAATAATTATAGCCTGCAGTGAATATCAGGGGTGATAGGACTACCAGGAGGGTAGACTAAAAGATAGAGCTCAGGGTGGCAGTTTCAGTAGGATACCATTGGCATATACGTATATGTTTTTTGAAGTTTTGTTGATCTTTCTTTAATAAGTAAAAGGAAAAGTGATCTGATATGGTTTGGCTCTGTGTCCCCACCCAAATCTCACCTTGAATTGTATCAAGTTTTCACCATGTTGGCCAGGCTGGTCTCGAATTTTAGACCTCAAAGTGATCCACCTGCTTTGGCCTCCCAAAGTGCTGGGATTTTAGGCATGGGCTACCACACCTGGCCTTTTTACAGAAATTTCGCAAACATCTTTTAAGATTATAAATCACTCTAAAATATGTAATGTTTATTCACAGATCTTCTGTTACCCAATATACTTAAAATCTTTATTATGGAGGCAATTTATTCCTGAATTTTTTTTATAAAGTGATTGAAATCCAGAGAGTCCAAAAGAAAATAGCTAGTCAGTAGTTAAGATTAATGTAGATACATTCTTGTAAATTTAAGTCTACAAGTGCTTTTGCACATAAATGCTTTTGTAGATGTACAGTAGAAACATTACCTAAATTTGCTAACATATAGGAGAGAAAATAAATAAACCAAATAACTTCAAATTACCCACTAATATTTAGAGGCAAATATAAGAAAAGCGTCACTCTTCTCATCCTTAACATGGGAATAATAGCTGGGTGGAGTGGCTTACACCTGTAATCCTAGCACTTTGAGAGTCCAAGGCGAGTGAATTGCCTGAGCTCAGGAGTTCAAGATCAACCTGTGCAACGTGGTGAAACCCTGTCTCTGCTAAGATAGCCAGGCGTGATGGTGCACGTCTGTAGTCCCAGCTACTCAGGAGATTGAGGCACAAGAATTACTTTAACCCAGGAGGCAGAGGTTGCAGTGAGCAGACCATGCCACTGCACTCCAGCCTGGGCATCAAAAAGAGACTGTCTCAAAAAAGGAAAAAATAAATAAACAAAATAAAATGATTTGAAATGGCTTTGCAATTATAACTCATCATTAAGATATTAAGTGATTGTATCTATAGCTCTTATTCAGTACTCTATTGGGAAATATTCTGAAACTGACAAGGTTTGCTTCATTTCTGTTAAAAAACTAACAAGTTCAAATTCTCTAAG
Organism: Cheracebus regulus; assembly: GCA_963574635.1. Lineage (NCBI taxonomy): Eukaryota > Metazoa > Chordata > Mammalia > Primates > Pitheciidae > Cheracebus > Cheracebus regulus. The sequence continues at coordinate 30,065 of CAUYQU010051358.1, read as the reverse complement.
TTTAAGTTACTATTGTTTCTGGACCAAATACTTTCAAAGTTTCTACAATTTAGTCCTCACTTTTTTCTTGACTTTGATGCATGCTGTGGTTCACTGATTACAAATAGTAGCAAAGTGTGCATGTATTTACTGATCAGGAATCAGGCTTAAAAGTCATACATTCATGACAGATGTTTACCTCCTTAAGGAATCGCTGTCCATGTTTATAAGTGTATTCAGTGAGAATTTAACTTAAATAGTCCTATTTAGATTTTCAATAAGCCAACAATGCATTATTTCTGTCATCATCTTCAATCTTAGCCATCACCCTTGCTATCATGATTATCTTTGCCACTCATTGAGCTGCTGGTGCCCAGCTCGTCTTCATGCATGGCGCTATATAAAGACAGATTTCTTGTGTTATAGCAAAAGGAATTGATGAGGGTGCTTAGATTATTTCAGTCTTACTATATATGAAATCTCCAGATCATTGAGAAAAACCTGAGGAATAATTTTCCCTTTGTGATTTTTTTAGATAATGTATCCAATATTCCTTTTTTGTATCCACATGCAAATCCTATGCTTAGACACAGAATCATATATTTGTTCTTACTAAACCAACCCCCTCCGTCTTTTGGGCTTCAGGGGAAAAATAGAGAAAAAAATCGTAAGAATAAAATTTTATAATCCAAAATCATAGTACTCTGAAACTAAAACATCATAAGGACTTACCAATTCTCTCTTTTACTCTATTCTATATAGGCAAATTTTCCTAAGAATGATGTTTTTCCCAGTAGAGAGATTCTTTCAGCGTATTGTACAGTAGGGGAACAAGGTAGCAGAGTGACTTAACATACGGAATAATGAAACTATCAAGTCAATCTGGGGCATCAAAATTCACTTTTGATTTTGAGATTTCCTTCTCTGATAGCTGCTTTTGCCCTATACCTCTCTACACAGAAAGTATGACTCTCTAACCTTAAACGTACTTACCATGAACATATCAAATAGTCAGCAGAGACGTGGTGAGTTAATAAACTTTCATTTGATTTACAATAAACTGATTTTGGTGTTGATTAGACTCCTATAACTTACCTGTAATACCATTTGTTGGCCAGATGTCAGTGCCTCCCTTCCTTAAATGAACTTAATTATCATTACAGAAAACATTATATTTGACTTGTTTATGGAGAGATCAATATGGCTGACAGTTAAATAAATATTGTTCATTATTTTAAACTGTTGTGCAACATACAGGCTGCCAAATTAGTTGAAAATGATCCTGATTATCAGACATTAATGGAGCACTGGGTGTTGCCTTTTAGGCCTCTGTGTCTGTGTCTTTGGAAGATGCCTGTTCTTAGGATTGAAAGACAGTGAATCACCTAGGTACTCAGAACCAAATACAGAAATCCATCAGAGCTGTTTATTGTGAACAAAAATGAGATTTTTTTTTTTTTGCATGGCAGCAGGGATTCTTTAGGAATACATAAAAAGATTATTTGGCTTACGAGGGTGAAAAAGGGTTGCTTTAACTAGCTGTACTATTATCTGGGCCAATTTAATTTCACTTGAAATTCATGAGTTCAGAGACTCAAACTAAATTTCAAAAATTTAAGTAGTTTCTATTCATATTCTTATTGTTCAAAAGTACTTAAATAAGACATAAAAAGTTTCATAAGCCTTCCTGGACATGACATAGTTCTTTCAAAAACACTATTTTGATGATTTAGATTGTCTGTTAGAAAATAATGCAGAACATGTTGGTAACAATATGTCTGCTACAGTTAGAATATTGTATATAAAATACAAAAGTGTTTTGTGAAAAGTGTATTTCTTCTTTCACTGCTTAAGGAGCATCTAAGCAATTTTCAAGTTACTGAAATACAGGTACTATATGTTATTCTCGACACTACACTTCCTACTGAATGAGGTTTGCTCAAATTTACAACTATTGAACTTACAAAATTTTATATTGGCAAAGGAGAAATTTAATTTGTTACTCTATAATAAAGATTCAAAAAATTGTATTACTGAGATATTAGCATACTTCCAAATATGTAATTATTCCCATATTTAAAGAAAAGGTTGGTAAATCTACAACACATACAATGGTAGCAGAGTACAATAAGAATTTCTGGATATCAACTAAGCTATTTCTGATATGCCAAATACAAAGAAAGGAAGAATCAATATACTTGGGACGTATGTGAACTTGGATTCCCAACACATTCTGTATGTGTCAGAAGCTGAATTCCAAATTAGTCACATATCTTTAAAATCAATCTTCACATATATGGTATTTAAATTTGAGGTTCCACCACTTATATGTAGATGCATTATAAAGGATCTGTTCTGTTCTCATTTTATTTAGATGGGCTTCTCTAATTTTGTAATTTACTTCCCATAAACCCTTTCCTGCATGACAATTACATGAATTTCAGGGTGCATTTCAAAGCGTTTGAATTAACAATGATAAAAAGAAATGATACCACAGAGCAAAATAGCAAATAAATGATAGTCATTTATTCATATAATAAATGTGGTTATGTACCAAGGGACAGGCATTGTCAAAGAGAATGTGGATAAAACAGCCTGTAAACTGATCTCATCTGTCCCTGCTTTTAGAGAGAGGCATTGTATAAATGGATGATAATTCTATTGCCATGAGTAGATATCATGACATATTTTTATTTTAGAAGAGGTGTTCCCTCAGGAAGTCTATATGCTGGCATGTGAACATGTCTCTTTCACTATTTTGTTTGTATATCTGTTCATTTGCTTTATTGTATAGCTCCCCACAGTAACGTAAGCTGTTTGCAGGTGGGAATTTTGTAAAATTGCCTTGATCACCTTTGTACTCTAAGGGCAGAGTACATACATATCCTAACAAACATTTGTTAAATGAATTAATAAAGGAAAACAATCATCAATTATTTTGATCTAAAAGAGCTGGGTTGAAAAGTATAGGTTTTTATTCTTTAATTTTTGTAATACCATTTTTAATTTTTTTTTCATTAAAAAGGAAGCATCACTTTAGAGCAATCTTATTATTTAGATGTTTCCATTCTTATTCTTCTGGGTAAGTTATTTTTAATGCATCAAGACATATTCTTTTAAGAAACATGGAATATCAAATAAGAAAAACAATAAAAATAATAAAAATTGCTAACATTCTTTTTTTTTCTGTGTGAGGCACTGTATTATATTGTTTAAACATATTGTCTTATTTAGTATTCAAAAAATCTTATTGAGGTTATTCTCATTTTAAAGATAAAGAAACTGAGGCTTAGATGATTAAATACCATGATTACAACCACTCAATTAGTAGATGTTGAAGCAGGAACTCAACCTTAGCTCTGCCTGATGGCAATGTGTTAACATAAATATATGCATAAATGAGAAATATCAGAGTTTTCAGTGAAAAAATACAAGTTTTTATGATGAAGCAAGCATGTCAACATCAGTTATTAATAAAATAAGCATCTATTTCCCAATCATTTTGAAAGCGTAAGCTGTCAAAACAGCTATACCTGTATACATGTTTAATGGGAGGCCAACAGTCAAGGATCTAAATTCTTTTACTGCAGTTTAAAAGTTTGTAGTTCTTTGGGAAAATTATAGAAACATAAAAAGTGATTGTCTTTATCTCTAGTAAAACTTTCTTGTCTTAAAACTCATTTTGTTGGCTGGACACTGTGGCTCACACCTGTAATCCCAGCACTTTGGGAGGCCGAGGTGGAAGGATCACAAGGTCAAGAGATAGAAACCATCCTGGCCAACATGGTGAAACTCCATCTCTACTAAAAATACAAAAGTTAGCTGGGTATGGTCGTGCGTGCCTGTAGTTGCAGCTACTGCTCTGGAGACTGAGGCAGGAGAATGGCTTGAAACCTGGAAGCAGAGGTTGCAATGAGCTGAGATCACGCCACTGTACTCCAGCCTGGCAACAGAGTGAGACTCTGTCTCAAAAAAGAAAAAAAAGAAAAAAACAACTCCTATTTTGTCAGATATCAATACAGTCATGCACTGCATAATGTTTCTCAGTCTATGATGGATCACATATACAATGGTGATGCCATAAGATTATAATAGAGCTGAAAAATTCCTATGACCTAGTAATGTCCCTACTGACCTAATGACATAGTGCAATAACTTTATTTTTCTATGTTCATTGCAGCTTAAGTGTATGGTGTTTATAATGTCTACAGTGCTATACAGTAATGTTGTAGGCCTTCACATTCACTCGCCACACACTTACAGACTTATGCAGAGCAACTTCTAGTTCTGCAAGCTTCGTTCATGGTAAGTAGCCTATACAGGTGTACCATTTTTTAAAAATCTGTTATATATATATATATGTGTGTGTGTGTGTGTGTGTATACACACACATATATACACACACACACATACATATGTATACACATATATATATACACACACATAAACATATATATATATAGTCATTTGCATGTCTTCATTAGAGACATTTCTATTCAAGTCCTTTCAAAAACTGAGTTGTTTTGTTGCTACTTAGTTGTTTGAATTTCTTATATATTTTGTATATTAAACCCTTACCTGTTATATGGTTTGAAAATATATGCTGCAATTTCATAGGTTTTCCCTTCACTCTACTGATTGTTTCCTTTGCCGTGCAAAAGCTTGTTGGTTTTACAGTCCCACTTGTCTATTTTTGCTTGTTTTTCCTGTTTTGAAAGTCTAATCCCAAAAATAATTGCCTAGACTAATATCATGAAGTTTTTCCCCATATTTTCTTCTATGAGTTTCATAGCTCCAGGTCTTATGTCTAAACCTTTAATCAACTTTGAGTTGATTTTTGTACATGGTGTGAGATAGTAATACAATTTCATTCTTCTGCAAGAGGATATCCAGTTTTCCCAAAACTCATTATTGAAAAGGTAGTCCCTTTCTCATTGTGTGATTTTGGCACCTTTATCAAAAATCTGTTGACTGTAGACATGTCAGTTAATGAAGCAGCCACACTGTCTAAGGTAAATACTTAGGGTTCATATTCTCGCACCAAGAAAATTTAGGACACAGACACACATGAGGTGTTTAGAAGCAGAGGTTTAATAGGCAAAAGAAAGAAAAAGGAAAACAGCTCTTGCTCTAGTGAGAAAGAGGAGACTTTCAACAGGAAAAGGCGGCTGGAAGCAGAGTGCACCAGATTTATAGGCAGGCTTGAGGAGGTAGTGTCTGACTTGCATAGGACTCACAGATTGGTTCAATTATATATGACATTTACATCGCACACTGCAAAGAATGGTCACCTCACCCTAATATTATTGTGGAAATGAACCTTCTCCTTGGCTGGCACCATCTTGTCTGCTCCTTACTGTACAAATGGCTGGAAGAGAAGGGAAGATGGAGCCACCATTTTGGACATGTCTAGTTCCAGGTAATTCTTTCCTACTGGCATTCACCCTTGCAAGCTCCCAACTTGCTTGTCCATGTCTGTAGCTGAACTTTACATGCTGCTCTTTGTTAGGAAATGGTTTAGGGCCGCTTTTTATTAAAAGGAAAATCTTATTGAGGACTTCCATACCCTCACTATCTGCCCAAGTAATTTCTTCTTAACTCCTGTATTTCTTAACTTCCTGTAATTTCTAGGCTTCTATTATGTTCTGTCATTTAATGTGTCTGTTTTAATGCCAGTGCCATGCTGTTTTGATTACTATAGATCTGTAACATAATTTGAAATTAGGTAATGTGATCCTTTCAGCTTTATTCATTTTTCTCAAGATTGCTTTGGTTATTCAAGGGCTTTGTGGTTTCATTTGAATTTTAGGATTTTTATTTCTGTGAAAAATAACATGAAAATTTTGATAGTAATTGCATTGAATCTGTAGATTGCTTTGGTGCAATGGATGTTTTAGCAATGATGATTATTCCAATCCATGAACACAGGGTGTCTTTTCATTTATTTGTGCCATTTTCGATTTCTTTCATCAATGCTTTACAGTTTTCAGTTCAGATATCTTTTATTGCCTTGGTTAAATTTATTTCTAAGTATTTTAGTTTTCTTTTGTAGTTAGTCTAAATGGGTTTATTTTCTTGATTTGTTTTTCATATGGTTCATTGTTACCATATAAAAATATTAATTATTCTTGAATGATGATTTTGTATTATGCAACTTTAGTTTTAACAGATTTTTGTTTTTTTGGCAGAGTGTTTATGATTTTCTATATGTAAGATTATGTCTCAGTAAATAGAGACAATTTTACTTCTTCCTTTCCTATTTGGATACATTTTATTATAATTTTTCTCTTGCCTAATTGCTTTAGCAAAACTTACAGTACTATGTTGTTTCCCTTTTTTTTTTTTTTTTTTTTTGAGACTGAGTCTCGCTTTTTCACACTGGAGTGCAATGGTGCAATCTCAACTCACTGCAACCTCCACCTCCCAGATTCAAATGTTTCTTCTGCCTCAGCCTCCCCAGAAGCTGGGATTATAGGCATGTGCCACCACTCTCAGATAATTTTTGTATTTTTAGTAGAGATGGGGTTCTACCATGTTGGCCAGACTGGTCTCTAATTTCTGACCTCAAGTGAACTGCCTGCCTCGGCCTCCCAAAGTGCTGGAATTTCAGGCATGAACCCCTGAGCCTGGCCTGCAGTGCTATGTTGAATAGAAGTGGTAAGATTGGGCATCCTTGTCTTGTTCCTGATTTAGAGCAAAGGCTTTCAACTTTTCATCACTGAATATTTTAGCTGTGTGCTTGTCATATGTACCTTTCATTGTGTTAAGGTATATTTTTTTTCTGTGTCTACATTGTTGAGAGCTTTTTTTTCTTTAATTATGAAAGGATGTTGAATTTTAGCAAATGCCTTTTCTGCATCTAATAGATCTTTTCCAAAGGGAAAAGAATTATTTTCTTATTCACATTTTAAAACCATTAATCTATAATGTCCTCTGGCATTTATTTTTGCTTTTAAAAAACAATTTATCAGAATATCATTCTTTCACAGATAAACAAAGCTGAGTTCCTGAATATGAGAATATGTAACATTCATAATTCTGAAAAATTATCAGCCACCATCTTTTAAAATAGTGCTTTTTCTCATTCTTCATTTCTCCTTCTGAAGCTCTGTTTAGGTTAGATATTCACTTTTACTTTTCTTTAACTTGTTTTTACAAACACACACACACATTTATTTAACTATGAGCCTAAGGTTTGTATACGTTACTGTATGTCAGCTTCCTGTTGGCTGCTGTAACAAATTACCACAAACAGTGGTTTAAAAAATAATTTTTAATTCCTTATCTTAAATTATGGAGGTCTGAATTTTAAAAGTTTCATTTGAAGATAAAATCAAAGGTTGTATTTCTTCTGGAAGCTTGGCGAATTTTTCCTTTAACTTTCTCAGCTTCTAGAAGGTGTCTGTCCATGTTCCTCAGCTCATGGCTGCATCACGTTGATGTTGGCTTTCATTGTGACAGTTTCATTTCTGATTCAGCCTCTCCTGTCTCTTATAAGAGCCTTTGTGGATATGTTATCCCTACCTAGATAATCCAGGATAACCTCCTCATCTCAATATCCCAAATGTAATAACATTTACAAATTCCCTTTTGCCTTGTTTAAATAACATATTCACAGGTTTCATAGATCAGAATTTGGACATTTTGGAGGGTACAAAAATATTTTTTCTGCAAACTGTACTATGTAAATTATACCTTGCTCTAAAATAAATAAGCAAATACTTTAACAAAGGGAGAATCATGTTGTCTGAGTCTGTTTTGTGCTGCTATAACAAAATGTCTGAGACTGGGTTATTTATAAAGAGCAAAAATTGATTTCTCACAGTTTTTCAGACTAGGAAGTACAAGTCAAGTTGCCAGCAGGTATGATGGCTGATGAGAGTCTGCTCTCTGGTTTCAAGGTGTCACTTTAATACTACATCCTCAATTGTGGAGGAAATCTGTGTTCTCATATAACAGAAGGGATAGAAGGGTGAAAAGTGGACAAATGCTGTGTCCTCACAAGACAAAAGTAGAAGACAGAAAAATCTCTTTTGCAAACACTTTTGATAATGGCATTAATTTATTCATGAGAGTTCTGGCCACCTCTCAAGAAGCCTCAACATATAAATTTTCAGGGATACATCAGACCATCGCACACACAGACATATAGCTGAAGATATATTTCAGACTCATACTATATTCCTCAGTAGGAAATAACTGAATTTAAGAATCTTCAGTGTATTTAGCACAAACAAAAGAATGCTAGGAGAAATATTTTTGTGACCATTTATCAATGCTAATAAGTTCTATTTAAAGAAAATTCTACCTCCTATCACAGAACCCAGCAATCCTTGAAATTATATAAACACAATGCCTACACTTTACTTCTATTCTTCCTGAAAACAAAAATGGTTCTAAAAATTTTGACCCATTTGATAGGAAAGAAATGATGGATCTTAAGAAGTTGCAAGTTGCAAAGTTCCAAGTTTTATTTGACATCAACTCATCAAGTACATTGTATTCTTATGTTGGAAAAATTTAAAAAGTGATAAAGTATATTTCCCATGTCTACTTATAGTTGTTCTGGGGTGAGCTTCTTCAAGACAATTTGGTTAAAGTTTTTCAAATTGGATTTGAAAAAGTAAATACATTGAGAACCATTGAAATGTTAGGTAAAGTACAATAAGTGATCTATGGGAAGTAAATTTCTTAGTCCTTGGGGTAGGAGGGACACAGAAGTTTCTTTTTCCAATCACAGTCTTGCTGTGACATCTTGTCCTCCAGTGAAATTTTTAACATGTTTTTTGAGGAAAAGCTATTTTCCTCTATATTATCAGTTAAAATATATTTTCATTTGTTCCAAAGGACAACTGTGAAGACCAGAGCTATAAACTTTAGCACTGAAGTTTTGTTTTGTCTTCTCTGGAAATGTCAATACCTTATTTTATTCTTAGTGTGAGGAAAATTATATGATACATCCATTTTATTTATCTTCCATTAGACCAGTGCACGTATACCCTTACTTTCAACACAACAGCACTTGCACGTGTAACAAGTTTAGTTCTGTGTGTCTGTGTCTCAGTGATACAGAGTCCTGGGAAGTTTTATATTATGTTTTCAAATTTTTACAGCTTTGCAGCTAGAACTCTATGAATTTTCCATAAATATCGAAGAAAGAAAGCAATAACTTTGATATTTGAGAGAACTAGTACATAAAACAAAAGTAGACAGAAACATTTGTTCAGATCTTTCTTTCTTTAGTTCTTTCATTCTTTCTTCTTTTCTTGTATGCATATATATATATAAAACCAAAACTAAAAAGAAAGAAAAAAGATCTGAACAAATGTATATATAGTTATATATATGTGACATCTATATATCTATATATATAAAACTATATGTGTGTGTGTAACTATATAACAATATATGTAACTTTGTACTGTATTGGACAACAATTCTAATGTTCCTGACAATATAATCTTTTTCATTGATAACAGACATTATTCATGCTCTTTCACTTTGCTTAGAAGAACCATTACCAAGAGAATGATTCTTTTAGTCCTTCGGTTTCCATTGCTGTTTGTGTGTGTGTGTGTGTGTGTGTGTGTGTGTGTGTATGTGTTTGCATGCTTTTATGTATACTAGCCAAGTTGCAAAGGTATATTTATTAAATCAAAGAAAGATCAGCTTAGGAGACATATTTGTTTATATTTATTTCTGGACGAATCTTCTCTTTATTTTTAGAAATTGTGGTAATACAAAAAATAGCTTATGATGAGTATATGTTCAGAAAACAAGATTATGCTGTAGTTATTGACAATGCTAAAACACCAATGGCCTAAAATGACCAAGGTGTACTTTCTTTTTCCCATGTGTCAATTTCTGATTGGCTATGGCTCCTCTTCATGTTATCATTATTTCGGGACCTGGGCTGATGGAGAAACCACATCCAAAATGCTGATGGTTACTATGAAAGGAAATAAAAAGAGAGACAGAAACATGGCAAATCAAACCATTTCTTAAAGACCATATTTAAAGTTCTTAAATAAACATGGCATACCACTTCTGCTTCATTTCATTGGCCAAATTAAATTACAGCTGTGCCTACCTCTAAAAATATTGAAAATATTGAAAGGCCAATGTGACCATATGCTTAGGAAAGAGAACTCAAAATTAAGACTGGATAATTTCATGCCTTCTAGTAACTTTAAGAATCTCACGTTACTTACTAATTGACACAATTCAAATTGCTTCACTCTTTACATATGTATGTGTTTCTGTATGAATTAGCCTTTCTCATGTTTTCCAAGCCTGCTAGTGGCAGCTTATGTGTAAAATGCCCATATTCTCCACTTTATATTTTGATCATAGGTATTATTCTTACATAGTGCTGCTTCCAACAATTGGTTTGTTTGGTTTTATCTGACAAGGAATAGCTTTTAATTCAAAAGGCACTGCATTATTATTTTTTTTTTACCATGTAATGCTCCTGTATTTTTTGTTTTGGAAATTTTATAGATGATTCCTTTATGGAGTTTTTCTGTTGCCAATGTCTCCAGTAACAGTGGCTTGTCTGTGTCAGAAAAAAGATAAATGTAGGAGTGATGGCCAACATTCAAATGTACTGAAGTTCTAAAGATGCTGCTTCTTCCATTTTCCTCCCTGTCAAATCAATGCCTTCTGCTTTTGATTCTACCAAGATATTGAGTGATCTCAGGAAACGCATTCATTTCCTGTCACCTCTACACTGACAGTAATCTGAAAACTGTGAGAGTGCATTTATGTATTTCTCTTCTCCATTCTACCATCAATATCTGGTAAAGAAGTCAGCAGAAACAGCACAGGGTTAATGCTGCATGTCAGGTGCAGTTAAAATATACTTGGCCATCAAATTTTTGAGATCCTCAATGGTTGTCTTCTCTATAGTGTATGTTTGGGGAATTCACTATTTCTGACACGAACCTATGGCATTTCTTAAGATACCTAAAGGTCTTCCTTTACTCTGAAGAACCGAAACCACCCTGGAATGACCTGACAACCTTGAAATTATGACTTGGCAACCTAGCTCGGACATGCTTTGGTCCTGACTTGCACACTGCAGTTGATTCTTGATACCATTTCCGAGCTGAACTGCATTATTGATCCCCATTCTTGTTTACTGTGCCCAGACCCTTTGCTTTCTTTCATAGGTTCTGATTTCCATTTATATAACCATAATCCAACAATCGTACTTTTACCTCTAGTGTCTCCATCGCTCGATAATTTTGCTTAAGGAGTGTCAACACTGGGTTTCTCCTTACTCTGTGAGTAGTCAAGGCACCATCCTACCTGAAAGCCATTGCATTCGCTGCTCCCTCTGCCTAAAATAGTGTTTCCCCGATATCCTCATGGTAAACCCTTGCTTCCTCTATTTGTTTTTCCAAAATCACCTTTATGGTGAATACTGGCCTGGCCACCCTGTCTAAAATTGCACAATGCTACCGTTATGCAGAATGCATAAGGAGAATAGGAATTAAATGAACAAATAAAGAGGAAAGTGAATCATGTTGCCACAGGGCAAACTCTCATATTAACGTTCAGCCTGGGAGGCCATGTGATTTCTTGGCTTCACAAGAAGGAGTTGAAGAGTCAGTTCATAGTGTAAAGTGAAAGCAAATCTATTAGGAAAGAAATGGAATAAAATGGTGGCTACTCCATAGGCAGAGCAGGCTGCTGGTTGACTATTTTTATGATAATTTCTGGATCATATGTTACATAAGGGGTGGGTTATTCTCGAGTTTTCCGGGAAAAGGGTGGGGAATTCCCAAAACTAAGGGGTTTCTCTCCCTTTCAGATTATGTAGGGGTGAGTTCCAGACTTTGCCATGGCACTGGTGAGAGTTTGTAAACTGTCATGGCACTGGTGAGGGTTTCCTTATCACATCCTGTTTCATCAGCAGGGTCTTTGTGACTCGTATCTTGTGAAACCAGTTCTACCAAACTTCTATCTCAAAATGGCAACTTTAAACGACTAAGTTCCACAGTTCATTATTTTTGTGAGCTTGATTAAAATATTACAATTATTGGTGACAATAGCAATGGTAATTTGTAACAAAAAAAATTTAATCAAAAAAAAGAAAGAGCCGATATTGTCTGGTGCAAATGAACATTACAGATGTATCTTTACCTTCAGGTAAACCTTAATACAGCATGTAACTGACTTTCTTCACTGCTTTTTGACTCTGCTTCCTGAATGTTCCCTTCCCTACCCAGGATTGCATTCTTCTTCATTCATATTTACCAGAAAAAAGAAAGGTGTCTCCTACAGTAGCTCAAAGAAAAGTCCTAGAATTGAGTTTCTTTTATCCTCATTACTTTTCCAGGGCTGGAAAATTTAGTGTGCTCTTTGAAAAGGGAGGGAAAAAGACAAAGGGAGAGAATTAAATAGTTTCTTGTGCATTTCTTTTTCCCCTTGGGATGATAATAGCTATTGAGTAACTTGAAATTAACACATTAATTTATTTGAAGTGTCATATTAATCCCTTACAGGCTACATTCCAGCACATTCATTTATCACGTGCTGTAGGAATGCTTTTTTTCATTTACAAATTTTTTGCTGATAAAGGCTATTTGATAAAATAGTCAAATGCACCAATTTATTTTGCAGTTAATGCATTTGGGGTCTAGTTGTAATGTGCTCTTAAAGCAAGCAGTCATGTCCCCATCATGCTTTTTAGTATTTGTGTCTGCTTAATATAGAGCTTTTATAAAAATCATACCATCCTATCTTGTGTTTTACAATTGCAACTGTGTTTTTAGTTACTATAAACAAACATGTACACTAATTATTTGGGGAAAAAAGAGCTCAAAATGCATTTAGGTTCTGGACAATTCAAAAATGTCAAATGTCATTTCAGGTATTTCAAATTTCCACTTCATTCAGCAATTTATATATATATATATATATATATATGTATTTAAAGCAAGAATAGAATTTATAGTTATTTATAGTAAATCATTACAAACCTATCTCTTGAATACTACCAGCTTGACAAACTTGCCTTTGCATTATTAATAGAAATATTCACTAAATACAATTGCTGGAACGGTCGGTCATCTTTGTAACTTTTTACCTTCAAGCAAAAGCATCTGTGCCCATCACATTTACATAAGGTGGGAGGAATACCAATTAATTCTGGCTTGTTGACTTTGGAGGTCCTAATTGATTATTTTGATTGAATTTATCAGTCGAAATTCAATCAGTCAGGTGAATCTGCTTCCTAGAGCTGTTGTTATATTATAGTTAGCTATTGCTGATTGTTAGTGTCTGCTCTCCAAAGATTCCAGTGGTTTTACCTTGTTGGCCAGGATGGCCTTGATGTCCTGATCCACCAGCCTCGGCCTCCCAAAGTGCTGGGATTATAGACATGAGCCATCGCACCTGGCCTCCATTTATTTTTACCTCTCTAAGTTTTCTATTTAAAATTCTCCATGAAGGCCAGGAGTGGCAGCGCACACCTGTAATCCCAACACCTTGGGAGGCCTAGGTGGGAAGACCACTTGAGATCATGATTTCAAAACCAGCCTGGCCAACATGGTGAAACCCCTGTCTCTACCAAAAATACAAAAATTAGCCAAGCATGGTAGCACATGTCTGTAATTCCAGCTACTTGGGAGGCTGTGGCCTGAGAATCACTTTAACCTGGGAGGTGGGGGTTGCAGTAAGCAAACGCATTCCAGCCTGGACAATAGAGCAATACTCTGTCTCAACAAATAAAAATGAAAGTAAACTAATAATTAAAAATGAAATTCTCCATGTGGTCCAAATGTCTTCATTTTGTCTACTAAATGTCAATGATTCATACTTAATTCTCACATAATTCTGACATATCATATCTCTTTTTAACTTTATTACTGTTTGTCTTTTTGTGTGAGTCCTGATCACTTTTGAACTATGCTCCTCCAGATATGTTCGAGGTTGAATAAATGACTTAAAACTACCTTTCTTCAGATCACACGAGAAAACTGGTACAAGGAATAAAGAAAATTTTGATACTTGTGTTTAAAGTAATTTATTTATAGCCTCTCTGAATTATGGAATTAAAACCTGAATGTAACCAAAGTGTAATGGAGTCTATAATTTACTGTCCTTTTATGAAATTCAGCTACCTTAAAATTCTTATATGTAGAAAGATAGAATCACCACACTTTGGGTGAAGGACTTTTTAGTATCAACTCTTTTTGTTTCATTGAATATTTTATATTGCTTTGGATTGGTTTTATAATCCTAATTATATTAGATAAACCAGAATGTACCTGAAAGAGGTATTATTTTAGTTTATTTTGTCAAATCTATAAGGACATGCCTGTGACATAGCCTCAGGAGGTCCTGAGAACATTTGCTCAAGGTTGTCAGGCTGAAGCTCAGTTTTATAAGTTTTAGGGTGACATAAGACATCAGTCAATACATGTACATTGGTTTGTTCCAGAAAGGTGGGACAACTCTGACATGATTTGGCTCTGTGTCCCCAACTAAATCTCATCTTGAATTGTAATGTGCAGTGATGAAGGAAGGTCCTGATGGAAGGTGAGTGAATCGTGGGGGCAGACTTCTCCTTTGCTGTTCCTGTGATAGAATTCCCACGAGATCTGGTTGTTTGAAAGTGTGTTGGCACCTCCCCCTTTTCTCTCTCTCTTTCCTGCCAGCTATGTGACAATGTGCCCACTTTCCCTTAGTCTTCTGCCATGACTGTGAGTTTCCTGAGGCCTCCTTAGAAGCAGAAACCTGTACAGCCCACAGAAACCTGAGCCAATTAAGTCTTTTTTAAAATTAATTATGCAGTCTGAGGTATGTTTTTACAGCAGAATGCGAATGGACTAATACAAACTTGAAGATGGGTGGGGTGGGTGTTCCAAGTCATAGGTGGATGCAAAGATGTTTTTGAGTGTCAATTGGTTCAAAGGATTTATTGAAAGACCTGGAACCAATAGAAGAGAATTTCTGAGTTAAGATAAGGGATTGTGGAGATGAAGCTTTTTATTATGCAGATGAAGCCTCCAGGTAGCAGGCTTTAGAGAAATTAGATTGTAAACATTTCCTATCAGACATAAAAAAGGTCATGCTTAGTTAATTATTTTCTAGAACAAGAAATGGATCTGGACAGGGAAAGGAATTCTCTATAAAATGTAAATTTTCCCCACAAGAGACTTGCTTCCCCATGCAAGCTCTGCAGAGCCATTTCAAAATATGTCAAAGAAATATATTTTAGAATAAAATATGTTAATTTATTTGAGGACCTACTATCTGTCATTTTGGTATCTTTATTGATACAGAGTTAACTTTACCAGTTTTAAGGTTTCTGTTTTAATGTTAAATGCTGGGCAGCTGTGCCTAAATTCTAAAGGAAGGTGTATTAGTCCATTCCTAAACTGCTATTAAAAAATATCTGAAACTGAGTAATTTATTTTGAAAAAGAGTTTTAATAGACTTATGGTTCTGCAAGCTGTACAGGTTTTGGGGAGGCCTCAGGAAACTTAAAATCATGACCAAAGGCAAAGGGGAAGTAGGCAACCTCTTGCATGGCCAGAACAGAAAGTCAGTGTGGGTGGTGGGGGTTTCCACACACTTTTAAGCTACCAGCTCTCATGAAAACTCCATAATGAGACAGCACTAGAGGATGGTGCTAAACTTTAGAAACAGCCCCCGTGATCCAATCACCTCCCACTAGGTCCCACCTTCAATACTGGAGTTACGATTCAATATATGATTTGGATGAAAACATAGAGTCTTGTCATATCATTCTGCCCTGGTCCCTCTATAATCTTATATTCTTCTCATATTTCAAAATCCAATCATCCCTTCTCAACAGTCCCCCAAAGTCTTAACTTATTCCAGCATTAACTCAAGGGTCCAAATTCCAAAGTTTTATCTGAGACGAGACTAGTTCTTTTGGCCTATAAGCCTGTAAAATAAAAAACAAGTTTGTTACTTCCAATTTACATTGAGGGTATAGGAATTGACCAAGTACTCCCTTACCAAAAGGGAGATATCGGTCTAAGGAAAGGGGCTACAGGCTCCATGCAAGTCTAAAACATGTCAGGGCAGTCATTAATCCTCAAAGATGTCAGAATAATCTCTTTTAACTCCATATCTCACATCCAGGGCACACTGGTACAAGGGGTGGGCTCCTAAGACCTTGGGCAGTTCCACACCTGAGGTTTTGCAGGGTACCACACCCTTAGCTGGTTTCACTGGCTGGAGATGAACATCTGCTTTCCAGGAACACAGTGCAAGCTGTCAGTGGGTCTACCATTCTGGGATCTGGATAATGATGTCCCTCTTCTCATAGCTCCACTAGGCAGTACCACAGTGGGGACTTTGTGTGGAGGCTCCAACCCCACGTTTTTAATCTGTACTGCCAAGGAGAGGTCCTCCATGAGGGCTCCACTCCTGTAGCACACCTCTGCCTGGACATCCAGGTGTTTTCATATATCCTCTGAAATTTAGGTGGAGGCTCCTGATATGATTTGTCTGTGTCCCCATTCAAATCTCCTCTTGGATTGTAGTTCCCACAATCCCTACATGTGTTGGGAGGGACCCAGTGGGAGACAATTTAATCATGGGAGTGGTTACCCTCATGCTGTTCATGCTGTTGTTATGATACTAAATGAGTTCTCATGAGATCTGATACTTTTATAAGGGGGTTCCCCCTTCACTTAGCTCTCATACTTTTCCTTCCTGTTCCCCTGTGAAGAAGAATCTGTTTGCTTCCCTTTCCACCATGATTGTAAATTTCCTGAGGCCTCCCTAGCCATGCTAAACTGTGAGTCAATTAAACATTTTTTCTTTATAAATTACCCAGTCTTAGATATGTATTAGCAGCATGAAAGAGACTAATACAGCTCCAAGCCTCAATTCTTACACTCTGTGCACCTGCAGGCTTAAGACCACATGGAAGCTGCCAAGGCTTATGGTTTATGCCTTCTGAAGCAATGGTCCAAGTTGTACCTTAGCCTCTTCTAGCTACAACAGGAGCTGGAATGTCCATTTTGCAGGGTGCTATGTCCCAAGAGCTGCATAGAGCAGCAGGGTCCTGCCCCTGGTCCACAAAATCATTCTTTTCTCCTAGGCCTTCTGGCTTTTGAAAGGAGGGGTTTCTGTGGAGGCCTTTGAAATGCCTCTGGGGCCTCTTCCCCATTGTCTTGGCTATCAACATTTGGCTCCTCTTTACTTATGCAAATTTCTGCAACTGCCTTGAATTCTTCCTCAGCAAATGGGCATTTCTTTTCTAAAATTTTCCAAACTTTTATGCTCTGCTTCCCTTGTAAATATAAATCCAGTATTTTATCATTTATTTGCTCATGAACATAAGCACAGGATGCTAGAAGAAGCCAGACCATATCTCAAATGCTTTGCTACTTCAAATTTCTTCCACCAGATATACTTAATTAACACACTCAAGTTCAATGTTTGACAGATTCTTAGGGCAGGGGTACAATCCAACCAAGTTTTTTATTAAGCATAGCAAAAATGACTTTTGTTCCAATTCCCAATAAATTTCTCCATCCCATCTGAGACCTTCTCAGTTTAGATTTCAGTGCTCATGTCACTATCAGCAATTTGGTCACAACAATTTAACAAGTCTCTAGGAATTAAGCTTTTCCTTATCTTCCTGTCTTCTGAGCCATTCACACTGTTCCAGTCTCATTACCAAATGCCAAAGCTGCTTTCACATTTTCAGATCTCTTTCTAGCAATACCCCACTTCTTGATACCAATTTTCTGTATGAGTTCATTCTTGCATTGTTATACAAGATGCCTGAGACTGGGTAATTTATAAAGAAAAGGAATTTAATTTGCTCATGACTCAGTAGGATATACAGGAAACATGGCTGGGGAGGCCTCAGGAAACAGAATTATGGTGGAAGGTGAAAGGTGAAAGGGAAGTAGTAACATCTTAGATGCCTGGAGCAGGAGAAAGAGAGATTGGAGAAGTGATACACACTTTCAAACAACCGGATCTCTCACTTACTATCATGAGAACAGTACTAAAGGGGCAACTGGCTCCATGAGTCAATGACCTCCCACTAGGCCCCACCGCCAACAATGGGAGTTATAATTTTATGTGAGACTTGAGGAGGGACAAAGACCTAAACCACAGCAGGAGGAGTGTAAAATGAGACATGTTTGACCCCATGAAAACTAGTGGGGCCTGAACTAGTTTTTCATGTTAATTTAGGAATGCCCTTGGCCAAAAGCAAGGGTCCATTCAATTGGTCAAGGGGCTTAGAAATTTATATTTAGTTTAAATTCTTATAATCAATAGTCAATCTATATCTTTTATAAAGTATGCACCATATATTTCATAAGTAATGGTGATTATCAGACACAATTGCCCTCCCTGACCCCAATCATTACCAAGGCAAGTTAAGAATAAATGAAGTAGGCAGGCTCTGGGGTCTTTCACTTAAAACAAGTATTTCTGAAGCAAAAAAGTTCAACAAGCATGCTATAGTGCCAAACAATTGAATATGAATTTTAAGTGTCTTATTGCTAACAATGCCTTATTATCCCTTTTTGACCCATTAGCAATTTATCAATTATCTTTAATG
This sequence comes from Cheracebus regulus, assembly GCA_963574635.1. Taxonomy (NCBI): domain Eukaryota; kingdom Metazoa; phylum Chordata; class Mammalia; order Primates; family Pitheciidae; genus Cheracebus; species Cheracebus regulus. Next base: position 11,515 of record CAUYQU010051358.1, on the reverse strand, counting down.
TGTAGACTTTTAAGAATAATTCAAAGGTAAAACTCAAAAGTTATTGGTAAAAGAATTGTGGGGATATTGCATTAGAGGAATCACAATATAGCTTGCCATTTATTTAAGCTAATTTAAATTTTTTCTTTGCTGTTATTAAATCAATACAATGCGAACTTAACTATTCCTTTCTCAGAGTCATGTCTTTTTATCTATTAGATATGGCATTATTTTTAGTATATTATTGGGCATATGATCTGGGATCAGGCATTTTTTGTTATTTTTGTTCTGGAACATTCTGACTTGTGACCTTGGGCACAAAATTTAACTTTCCTGAAGTCAGATCTTTCAAATTTTAAAATGAATATTTGAATAGTACTTACCTTATTATTTTTTGTAAAGCTTAAATGAGCAGAACTAACTGTCAAAAGCATAGTTTAAAGTCAGAAGTCAACAAATATATGTCGTTAGTGTCAGGTCATTTTTTGTTGTTGTTTATAGATTCTTTTTACTTTTTTGGGCAGTCTAGCTTTAATCTTTTAAAAGAATAACAAAAACTGCAAGGACATAAAATAACTGTGGAGGTGCTTAACATGACTATTACTTTGATTGTGATGAAGCTATAAGTGTTTTCATATGCCCAAACTCATGAAATTGTGTACATCAAATATGTGGAGTTCTTTGTATATCAATTATATCTTAAAGAAGTTGTTTTAATAAAACAAAATATTGAAAGTATGAAAATATGTAGCTACTATGAGATAATTTGTTTGAGAACCAAAACTACTTACAGTTTCATAACTTAACTATCAGACCAAAAACTGAAACTGCTTTATAGCAATGTAACTTTATGACTCATTATCATTTTTTTCCAGAAAGATAAGAGTGGAATCCACTTCTCAGAAAAGTAATTTCATTGGTTGCTTAAGAAATTAATGAAAATAAGGCCCATCACGGTGGCTCACACCTGTAATCTCAGCACTTTGGGAGGCCAAGTCGGGCAGATCAATCCAGGAGATTGATCTCAATCCAGGAGATTGAGACCATCCTGGCCAACATGGTGAAATCCTGATTCTACTAAAATACAAAAAATTAACCAGGTGTGGTGGCGGATGCCTGTAGTCCCATCTACTCAGGAGGCTGAGGCAGGGAAATCACTTCAACCTGGGAGGCGGACGTTGCAATGAGCTGAGATTGCACCACCACATTCCAGCCTGGTGACAGAGCAAGAGTCCATCTCAAAAAAACAAACAACCAAACAAATAAACAAAGAAATAAAAATAAGAAGAGTGTTCAACTAGCTTCCCTCTCAGGACAATATATTATTCATTTGAGTAAATAGTACCAAAGATAAAAGATGACTCAACTGGGCAGACACGTATATGTCAATTCTTTCTTCGAGACTCTCATCTTGCATCTTGCCATGTTCATAGGTTCTAAACTCTTCTATCAAAGACATTAGCCAATCCTTATCATATATCTGCATTGAAAAGGCTCCCTAAAACCACCAGACCATGAAACCCACAAGACTACAGATTCCTAAACTTCTGCCTTCTAGACAGTACTAAGATTCTCAAGGTGGTGCTTTTCCTTTAGTAAGTAATTAATCAATCTTTGCTTCATCAGTAAGTTACTCTGGTGGTCTTCATGGAGAATTGGCAGTGGATTAGGTGAATCAGTTGTGACTTTGCTATACAAATTAAAGAAACTCTGCTAGAGACCTGGATTTCACTGCTGAAGTGGATTGGACTTTATCTGTTCTTGTTGCCTATCTTCTAATGGATAGTATTGTTTTGTATATTGAGTTGATGGATGGTGATAATTTCATTCTTTACAGTTGCTAAGTGCTTACAATATCAGTTACTTTCTAATGGATCTTAAAATTTTCACAGAAAGGAATGGAAGAGTTCAAAGCTAAGATGGAAATTGTAAAGGGAAAAGGTGAAGAACACTTCTGCCATTTGTTGGGCATGCTCTTCTAGGTATGAAAGTAATGTGGCCTCTTTCCCACACCAAGAAAAATTATGGTTTAGAAATTTCCCATTTAACCCTTTATGCTTCTAAGCAAAGTACTGTTGGTTTCATTAAGTGGTCCTTTTAAAGATAACTTTTTAAAAATAGATTATTTTCCTTGCTATCATGAAGCATATTTTTCTAGTTTTATATAGGAGAAGGAGATAGTGTCTCACTCTAGTTCAGCATGAATTTGGCAGAATGACTGTAACAGATGTTGATATGGTTTGGCACTGCCTCCCTACCCAAATCTCATCTCTAACTGTAATCCCCAAGTGTCAGGGGAGGGGCTGGGTGGAAGGTGATTGGATCACGGGGGTGGTTTCCTCCATGCTATTCTCACGATAGTGAGTAAGTTCTCCTAAGAGCTGATGGTTTTAAAGTGTGACACTTCCTTGTTTTCACACACATTTCCGTATGTCATCTTGTGAAGAAGGTGACTGCTTCCCCTTCACCTTCTACCGTGATTGTAAGTTTCCTGAGGCCACCTAACCATACTTCCTGCTTCCTAGTAAGCCTGTGGAAATGTGAATCAATTAAACGTTTTTCCTTTGTAATCATCCAGTCTCAGGTAGTATTCTTTATAGTGGTGTGAGAAGGAGCTAATACAGACATATTTGAAATAATTTACAATATTATATACAATGGTATCATTTTATTATATAATGTGATAATATCATAATTTTTAAATATAGGACACATTGAGTAGTTATGGAATTCACTAAAAATTTCCCACGTTAAAGTCTACTTATTTTCTTTCAACAGCTACTTTGTCCTTTTCAATGTGTTGTGTCAATGAAGGCAACATTTTTCAAAAGTATTTAGTTGTTTTTCTCACTTTCATCTCTTTTTTTAGGTTGGCTAACGTAGAACTCATATGATGTCAGATATTGCAAAGCACATTTGCTATTCAATTTTTGAGAAAGATATGATGTAATATTTAAACTTCAAGCTTCTGAAACCAAACCAATTTACATTTGAATTGCAATTCTACCATTCTCTTGCTGAGAAACTGAGATAGTTCCCTAAATTATCTAAATGTAAATTTTCCCATCTAATAAATGGGAAGAAACTCATAAGACTGTTTGGTGGATTCAAATTAACGATAAAATTGCTATCCTACATTTACCCAGTGGCAGGCACAGTGTAAGTGCTCAATAAATGTCAATTTATGAAAGGTTTTCTATATCAATAAATGTTGGCTTTTTCAAGACAAATATTAAACCACAAATGAGGATAAACTATCATAGACTTTTCCACATTTCTAGATAAAACAGATGAGCATGGAAAGCCAGAATTGAGATATATGTCCCTTTCATGACCCTGACATATGTGAGAAAATGTGATAAAGATAGCAAAGCATTCCTGGGAAGAGTGTGACTGGGGTCACATTTTATAGTGAGGGGAGTTGGAAGTCCCAGAGCTTGGAATAGAGCCTCCACTCACGAACAGAGAGATAGTGTTTATCCATCTAAAGTGAGGAAGCCTGATCTCAACTGAAGGAAAAATGCCAAATATAAGAGTTGCCCGAAGTATTGTTCCAAGTGGTTTATAGTTACAAAGTCCCTAGTTAGAAACTGTTCTTCTCTAGAGAAGAAAAATCTGATATGCTGCTACTTTGTCTTCAATGAGAGATATAAATCTGAAAGTTTTGGAATTTCACCAGGACAGAAGAATGAAAGCCAAATCTTAGTGAAGTCTGAGTTTTCAGGAAATCGAGTAAGAGATGTCTGGCTTTGCTGCTTAAAGTATTCCTTTAGGCCCAGACAACATTCAGCTCTGGATGATTTATATCACCAGTGAAGATGTCCTACAGATTGAAACTCCTTCTACAATAATTTAATGAAAGTTGAAATTTTTTAGGATGCGCTCTGAAAGAAAAGTCTGTGAGATTAAAAGACAATTCCTGATTTTGTGTTAATATGCTGTGAGAATAAAATCCAAGCTATATTGTTTTTATGAAGTTGGCTAAGTTTGACTTACTGTCCTCAAATCCTTAATCTCTTTCTGGGAAGGCAGAGGATAAGTGGGTACTACGGAATTTGCCTGACAGGTTTTTAAAATAAAAGTTATTTTGGAGAAAAGAAATCTCCAATTATAGTTCAGGAGAGAATATATCTAAGTTTTTGGTTCTTTGAAAAATGTTCATTCCCTTTCTGTATAAGATATTCCAATCCCAAGTGTTTGTTTACAAATTTAGAAATAAATGTCAAGATAGAAAAAAAATCAGACTTTCTTAATTGAAACATAAAATAAGTCTATTAAAATTCTTCCTATTTATGGATATAATTTGATTATTGTTCCTATACATACAGAATCTTGGAAAGCAAACTTTCTGAAGATTTTGAAGACAAAAGTAATAAAAACCAAGAAATTGAATGGAGGAAGAATACAATAGAGATAACAGAAATACTTAGATGAGCTCTAACTCCTAGATTAATGATATAGAAAAAGAGCTAGAAAGAGGACTAACATATGTAAAATATTAAATAGTTAAAAAGTTAAGGAATCTTTACAAGTCTAAAAATTAGATGAAAAATAGAGAAGCCATGAGAGAGTTAAGAAGAAAGCATATAAATAATTATAATAATAAGAAGAAGAATCTAAAATAAATTAAATACATGGATACAAAAACGCAAGAAAACATCTTAATTTCTTCACCAATTTTTTTTTCCTTGGAAAGAAGAAAGGAAAAACAAATTTTATGGTGCAGCATTAGATGTTTAACAATTGTTTTATATTATTTCTACACTAGGAAAAAGTCTTTATTTTCATTTACTTTAGTGGAAATGGAAGCATAAATTGATGAACTGGCCTGTCCGTGGTCACTCAGTCACACAGCACCCTGAATTAAATGAGCATGGCCCGGAAATTGTGCTACCATCAGATGTACATTCTGAAAAACATTTGATTATTTCCCCCTCTTGTTTATAAAATAAATCAAATTGGAAATGATTAAATGGGAAGAATTAAATGGGCTGATAATGCTAATGCAGGGAATAATGATGAATGTCTTAGTCCTTTTAACCTCTTATAGCAAAATGCTACAGGCTGGGAAATTTATAATAAACAGAAATTTATTGCTCACAGTTCTGGAGGCTGGGAGGTCTAAGATCAAGGCATCAGCAGGTCCAGTTTCTGGCTAGGACCCTATTCCTCATGGATGGCACCTTCTAGCTACATGCTGACCTTGAGTACAGGGCAAACAAGCCCCCTCAGGCCTCTTTTACAAATCACTAATCCCATTATTTAAGGGCTCTACTTTCATGACAGGATCGCTTCCCAAAGGCTGTCTCTTAATACCAACTCATTGAGAATTAGGTTTCAGCATATGGATTTTGAAGTAACAGATACGTTCATTCCATAGTAATGAGAAATATAATAGAATTTTTATTCTACTGTTACAGGATCCTAGGGTGTTGCTTCACCAGCTAGAAAACTCCGGGTCTGGTGGCACTTTTGCCCAGTTTTGCTTGAGTCCATTGGGCATGTAGCAGGCTGCATTCAGCTCCTGCCACCAGCCTGGACCCCCTGCCTTCCAAGGGTAAGCCAGGTGTGTAGCTGAAAGGGGTGTGTACATAGGCGTGGGATTTGGCCACTGCACATAGGCAGGCATACTGGCTGCCACGGGGTGGGTAGTTCTAGGCTCTGGCATGGGTGCTGGCTCCCTGTGAGGCTGCAGCTGGAACAGGAGTACCGTAAGCAGCTTCCATGGCTGACACTGGCGAACGTGGTATGGTGCTCAGAAGCTTGGAGATGCCAGGAACTGCAGGGCCCTAAGGAGGGTGTCACAGCCCTGGCTCAGGGAGCTCCTAGGTCTTTGCTCCACAAAAAGCCACAGCTCTTCTCCACTTCTCTCTTCTCTCTTTGTTGCCTGCAATGTGGCATGGAAATGTGTTTAACTCCTATTTGTGTTACAGCTCTTTTAGTCCTGGAATTTGGTGGGTCACAGGTGCTTGTCCTAAGTCCAGGAAGAATGAGGTACACAGACAAGGTGAGGGTAAGCAAAATGAAGAGGTGCTTTACTGAACAATAGAACAGCTCAGAGGAGACCCATAGTGGGCAGCTCCTCTCTGTAGCCATGTATCCCAACAAGTGTTCAGCTCTCAGCAGAGAGGGTATCTCCTCTCTGCTAGGCAGGTCATTCTAACAAGTGTTCAGCTCTTAGCAGCGAGGATAGCTCCTCTCTGCTAGGTAGGTTGTCTAGACAAGTGTCCAGCTTTCAGCAGGGAGGATAGCTCCTCTCTGCTAGGTAGGTTGTCTAGACAAGTGTCCAGCTTTCAGCAGGGAGGATAGCTCCTCTCTGCAGCTGGTCATCCCACTGTCCCCTCAGCTCTCAGCAGAGACCACCTTGGAGTGGACAGCTCCTTTCTGCAGCTGGACATCCCATTGTCTCTTCAAGTCTGGCTGAGTCCTGGGCTTTCATGAGCTTCAGAGGGGCAGAAATATGTGCCAACTGGTCCATGGGCAGCCATGGGCGATCCTGGGAAGAATACCACAAGTTCCCACTTCTGTCTGTGGGACTAGCAGCCGGGCTTTTAGGCAAGCCCCCTTCCACCCAGAAGCCTGTCTGCCTCCTGCCACCATTCATCGGACATGGGCTGTTTGTGCTAAGGGGCGCCTGCAATCCAGCACTGAGCTGTCCTGTACACCCCCTCCATGCCCTTCCTATGCTTGTTGGCACCCAAAGCCTGGAGAAGATTGAGGCAGCCAGCAGAGGCATGGTGTGTCAATGGTGCCCTTGGCATGTGCAAAACTGGCAGGGCTGCAACGGTGCTCAGGCTTGGCCCTGACTTTGCTCTGAGATCAGAGCAGGCTGAGGCAGAAGGAGCAGACACCCCTAAGCCTGCAGTGGCAAGAGGTGGCCTTTCAGGCCCCCTGAGAGTGCAGAGATGTCTGGATCCACAGTTGCATCTTGGGTGGCTACAGCCATGCCCAGGAGGGCGAGGGTCCTGCCTGCTCCCAGCCGCTGCTCGCTCTGTGGAGTAAAGAACTGCCCCGGGCCCAGCTCCCTCTCTGGGCCCCTCCTGCCCACTCCTCCATGCCTGAACACACTACTCCCCTGCAGGCAGGCAACTGAGCCTGGCCTCATCACAGCAGTTCCCAGGGTGGTAGGCAAGGTGTAGGTGTTGCAGTGACCCTAGCCAACCTCGAAAAAACAAAGCTGACATTCCTGGGGCCAGCCTCAGGAGTCCCAGCTGCACGTTTGGCCAGGTGCTTGTGGGTCCCCAGCGTGCAGCAGGGAGCGAGGTTGAGGCTGTGGTAGAGGCTTCGGGCCTGGGAGTGGGTCCTGCCCAGCTGTGCAAGGGTGGGGGTGTTACAGTCCAGTGCCTCTGATAAGGGGGCACGGGGGAGTGACCACTGCTACCGCTTCTCCCACGGCCGCTCCTGCCACCACAGCTGGTGACACCCTGCTGCAGTCAGATGATGACAGATGGCCTACTGAAAACACAACTGAAGCCTTGAAAATTGATATAATCCATTCAAGACTTCACTATTTATCAGCAGTGCAGCCATAAGAAAAAATTATTTTTCCTAAAGTTATTTGTTTTTTTTTTGTTGTTCTTGTTTTTGTTGCTGAGATGGAGTTCTACTCTGTCGCCAGGCTGGAGTACAGTGGCTCCATCTCAGCTCCCTGCAACCTCCGCCCCGCAGGTTCAAGCAATTCTCCTGCCTCAGCCTCCCAAGTGGCTGGGATTATGGTACCTGCCTCTGCGCCTGGCTGATTTTTGTATTTTTAGTAGAGATGGGGTTTTACCATCTTGGCTAGGCTGGTCTTGAACTCCTGACCTTGTGATCTACCCACATCGGCCTCCAAAAGTGCTGGGATTACAGGTGTGAGCCATCGCAGCTTGCCTAGTTATTCGTTTTAAAACAGTAATAGAAATTTTATAAAATTATCAAAAGCATTTATATTGCTTAAGTTACAGAAATAATATCTATTATATGTCTAGTCCCACTATAGGAGCTTGGGTGGAGTAAGACATGTAGACAGAATTTATTAAAGGGCCCTTAACTTAAAGACAATCATTACTTAAATGAAATGACAAAAGCACTACACAACAACCTTTGGCATAAAATAGATGTTTATAGTATTTATCATAAACTACTAGTGCGCTCAGAAATTGGAAAATTTTAAGGTTAAAGTAATCTTGATTTGGGACTTGAATTAATAACTGAAGAGGTGGATAGAGGATCACGGTGTGATATAGTTATATTTTGGTTATGTGTCCTCCCACTCCTATTTCCGTATACACTTTTGAAATAGCACTGAAATGACAATTCTCCATTTAATCTTTTCTAAAGCAGGAAGAATCTATTCTGAGCCCTGTGTCTGCCTAATACTCTAGTATCAGAGGAGTTGCCTGCTGTCTCTGGAAGGGCAAGGCCCCCGTGTCAGATAAGCTGAGTTCAGGGAATTTTCTTCTCATGGGCTTTGCAGTCAGCATGGTAACTCAGTTTCATTATATTCCCATTTGTAAAATTGTAAAATTGCCTTGCTAGTAAAATGCATGATTATAATACATGCCACATAGTAGGTGCTCAAAAGTGGACAATTTTAATCCCACATGACCAACAGAATTATTATGTGCAGTGTACTCTGAAATGTAGGAAAGTTATTGAATATACTTAATAGACCTAGATTTTATATAAAATGTAAAACTGAATCTTCAATCTAGCACTTTTTTTTTTTCCATTTCCCAATTTCACCAACTTTACCATACCCCAAAACTCATTATGGCACGTTGAAACACACCATGTCCTCTGTGAAGAGAAGGAACTTAGAAATCTGCAACAAATTCAAAATTGGTGGTGATTTGATTCCTATGGGAAGTTTTAAACAACTTGGATTTTCTCTGGAGCAAATTATTCAAGTGGGAACTCAGAATTTATCAGCAACCTTCACATATTTGACAAATGAATAAAAGACAGTGGAAGAAAATGAATGAAATGTGATCACATAAAGAAATGGTCTTGGGCTCTCTCATCTTGTCCTGCTCTTTTATCTTTGAGGTGTAGCTTGCTGATTATTTCTACCCATGCCTGTTCTGTCATAAAGAGCCTAGGTCTCGAAGAAATTGAAGTAGGATCATAAGTATAAACCTAAGCTTTTGCTGGAAACACAACAAAAGGAAGTAACCTCTTTAGAAATGTAGAGCTCTATTGGGTCTGGCTCATTCTAGATATTTTTATCTTGTAGAAGGTTGTGATGGTGGGCAAAATCTCAGTTTACACTAAATAGGCCTAAGAAGAAAGGCAAATATTTTACATGTTAAGAAGCTTCCCAAACTTGACTGTTCATATAGTCCAGATGGTGACTACACGGACCAAGAGACGAGTTAAAAAGCAAGGGGATTACCGACCAGAACTCTGTATTCATCATTTTGTATGTAAGTGTATAAAGCTATTTTTAAAACCCTCTAATGTCAAAATTTAAAACAATAACATAACCACTTAAAAAAATTTAACTACCTATAATTACAAAATTGTCCAAAGGTTTCAAAAGATTATTGCTTTCCCCCCAGCCTCCTCATATAGAGGTAATGTGGCATTCATGGCATTCTGAAATACACACATAGATGTATCCTTGCAATCTAGACTGATGTAATGCACGCATACACACACACACACACACACACACACACACACACACACACACACACACATTCGTGGCATCAGTAAGTTATCATTATCAGGTCATTTAGACCAATATCTGAAATGGAAATAATATTACATCATTTCCTAATTCTGAATCTCTTCAGAGGTTACTATTAGGCCTTCCAGTAAATGTGCATGCCAGACCAAAATAGAGACATGCAAAGCCAGTTCATGACTTATTTCCAATAAGCAGAAATCTTACCTTTTAATTTCTCCAAATCACCAAGGCCAATGCTCAGCAATACTACACTAAAGATTTAGAGGAGATGTCCAACAAGCAGCTACCCACACATGTTTTGAATTTCACAGATAAGTAATTCAAAGTTTATCTGCGTACTTTCAAAGTTAACTTACAACCTCTGCCATATACATGTTTTCATAACACTGCAGGAGTTTCCCAGGAAAGAACATATTTCTTTTCCCTTGCTATCATGAGGCTAGCATAAGTCAAATGAAGAACAAAACATTCAGAACTAAATTTGCGTAACTCAAACATTAATGTCACTCTTTAAGATATACAGCAGGATTATGTGGATTTAACATTATTGAGAATAAACATATATATTAAAATAATATTTAATAACTTTTCTTCAGCTGACTACTCTGCCTTCTTAAAATATGATACATTTGGTCATGTGCACAATATCACCTTAGAGAGAAAGATATCTCACAGGATATGTTGCAGGAGGTTAGCAATTATTTAAATATTTTTAAATTTTTAATATTTTATATTTTATTAACAAATTATTTTACATATTCATGGGGTACATATTTTGATATGTACAATCTATAGTAATCAGATAAGGGTAATTAGCATGTCCATCATCTCAAATGTTTATTTATTTATTTATTTTATTCTACTTTAAGTTCTGGGGTACATGTGCAGATCATGCAGATTTGTTACATAGGTATACAAGTGCCATGGTGGTTGTTTCCTGCATCAATCTCCCCATTATCTATATTAAGTATTTCTCCTAATGCTATCCCTCCCCAATCCTCCCACCCCCCTGCTATTCTTTCCCTAGTCCCTCACTCCCCAGGCCCCAGTATGTAATGTTCTCCTCTCTGTGTCCATGTGTTCTCATTGTTTAACACCCAATTATAAGTGAAAACATGCAGTGTTTGGTTTTCTGTTGTTGTGTCAGTTTGTTGAGAGTGACAGTTTCTGGTTTCATCCATGTCCCTGCAAAGGACATGAACTCACCCTTTTTTATGGCTGCATAGTATTCCATGGTGTTTTTGTGCCGCATTTTCTTCAACCAGTCTATCACTGATGGATATTTGGGTTGGTTTCAAGTCTCTGCTATTGTGAACAGTGTTGCAGTAAACATACATGTGCATGTGTCTTTATAACAGAATGATTTATAATCCTTTGGGTATATACCGAGTAATGGAATTGTTAGGCCAAATGATATTTCTATTTCTAGATCCTTGAGGAATTGCCACACTGTCTCCACAATGGTTGAATTAATTTACACTCCCACCAACAGTGTAAGAGTGTTCCTGTTTCTCCACATCCTCTCCAGCATCTGTTGTCTCCAGATTTTTTAATGATCGCCATTCTAACTGGTGTGAGATGGTATCTCAATGTGGTTTTGATTTGCATTTCTCTAATGACCAGTGATAATGAGCATTGTTTCATATGTTTGTTGGCCTCATGTACGTCTCCTTTTGTAAAGTGTCTGTTCATATCCTTTGCCCACTTTTGAATGGGCTTATTTGTTTTTTTCTTGTAAATCTGTTTTAGTTCTTTGTAGATTCTGGATATTAGCCCTTTGTCAGATGGGTAGACTGCAAAATTTTTTTCCCATTCTGTTGGTTGCCGATTCACTCTAATGACTGTTTCTTTTGCTGTGCAGAAGCT